>VXBI01013248.1:0-23917 GCA_013397375.1 Toxostoma redivivum | reverse complement strand
GGTGTTGAAAACTCATGGGGAAATAAAGGCTCCAAGACAGGATCCCCACTGTCTCTAACTCCACGTGCTAGCCACGAGAGAGCCCTCCCCTCCGTGATCCCCTTCCTTTTTCTGGCTCCTTTTTTTTTCCATCCCCACTCTCCCCTCACCTTCCGGTGAGAGGCAACTAACTTGTAGCCACAAGTGCTTAGCATAACAATGGGGGAAAACTCCACAGAAAAGAAATTATTCAACCCCCAACAACTGTAAATAACACATGAGAAATGCCATACAACAGCACAAATCAAAACTGAATTATTCAGCAACATCTTTATGGAGCAGTAATTCAAGTGTGTTTTGACTATTTTCAAAGTTCCATTGGACTGGAGGTGGAGTCATCTCAAAGCACATAGAAGCCTAACTGTTACTGTATTTTTAAAGAAAATATGACAAGTGTACTTCTGCACCTTTAGCTATATAATACCCACTTAATTGTCAAGTTAACTCAAGTATGAGGCCCTCAGTACATTAAGACACTACTGAAATATATATATATATATATGTTGGAGTGTGTAAAACAGAAGCCTCTCTGAGTGCCTCAGAGAGACATCAGAATGCAGGAATTGAATTAAAACCTTTAGAGAAATTAATGTATATTAAGTCACATAGATATGAAATAGAAGTATAAATCTAAATTTTAAGTAAGTAAGAATATGCTTTAAGTGCCTTAAGAGAGTAAAAAGCCCTAGAAACTAGTGCGAAGTTTAGGTCTCATTGAACGTTCAAGAACTTAGCCCCAGACATAATGAAAACACAGTAAGAATATTGCCTGCATTCTTTAGATAGAACAGGTAGAATAATTTGCATTAATAGATAGGTTATATGTGCAAGTTACGTGTAAGAATTAACACTACTTTCATAATATAGAACTAATATAGGTTTGCAAGGAATGTTTTAAGTTTGTGTTTTTAGCTCATTGGATGATTTACGAATAAAAAACCCCTGTATTGGGGTGGAAAGGGCATCCTCCATGATAATAATCATCATTATCACTACCACCACACATGGAAGAAGAAGAGACAGAAGAAAAAGAACAAGAAGAGAGCAACAAAAGAACAGAGAGCTACTGCAGCTGCTTCTGCTCAGGACTCTATGCCAGAGAGCTTTAACATGCACTTTAATATTGTGGATTCTTTGCCTTTGAGACTGATGTGCTTCTTCAGTAAACAGCTTTACAGCAACCAACTGCTGCTCTTGACTCTTTGAAGACTTAAACCCATTAATAAATCAACATATAGATATATACATTTTTTTAAAAAAGAAAATTTCGTATATATGTATATATATATAAATTTTCGAAGATCAAAGCTGACTGAAACCATGAGGAGACACAATCAAATTACAAAAGCACCTTTTACTCCTCTCTTGCATATATGTTGTCCACCCACCCCTGCCCAGTATACCTCACCAATTAAATTGCTATTTCATGTTGTTTTCTCTCTGTAATTTGGCCTTGCCACTTTTCTGCTAGAGTGGCTTTTCCTGTTTGGCCCAAATGTGAGCCTTTTGTCTGAGGTCCATTTTACAGAATGAGCTCAATTCTACAGACAGCTGGGGCTAATCATGAAGCGGTTATTGGTCTGGATTTACCATCTTGCAGAGAGCTATATAGAGGAAGGAGATCAGCATTGTAACCCTTATTTTCAGCTATATTGAGAGTTAGTTCCCTCTCCCTTAGCTGCGTTTTCCCTCTCAAATATGCTTCCATGGTAACACATACAGAGCTGCTGCAACAGTGAAGTTAATCTCAGAAGTTTGGCTTTCCCAGTTGCTAATATTCTGCACCAAATCTTAATTGAAATCCTAGTAGCACATATTAGAAATAATATCTGGCAATCTTCATGTTACTTTTGCTTCCTGATCTATTTCCAATTATCTTCTATTTCAGGTAGTATTTAAAAAGCACTGCTATACAAAAGACTAGTATTAAAAAAACCAACAACAGCAACAAAAGATTTATATTTATCTTAATTATAATCTAAAGGTAAATACTCTCAGGGAAATTAGGATAATTCATACTTTATAGCTAATGCACCACAGAAATTTAATAAGTATTCCAGGGAGGGTTGAGAGGTAGATAATATATTGTCTAAATAAGGTCTTGGTATCCTTGGTGCTGGGCACAAATTCTAAAGCACCTTCTGATAACACTTGTGGAAAATGTCAGCCAATATATGTTGTTCACATCAGGGCCGTTCCTTTTTACTGGGAGGTAAGCCACAAGCTCTTTGTTGAATAGATTTGATAATAAATGAGCTATATGATTTTACTCTTGAAAATAGAATTTTCTGTGTGGTATGTCCTCGAGCACCCATCAATATTGATACAGAATATCCAGAAATAACTGGCTAGAATAACATGCATTAAAAGTATTGTACATCTTTTATCCCTGTCAGTGCAAAATCTAATTTGTTAGTCTATTTATACATTTTATTTACTTAACAGGACTTGAAGGTGAAGTCTATGAACAATTGCAACTGTCTTCCAGCTAAGGAACTGTGCTTCTGTTACTGTGATGAACACTTGTATTATGCAAATTGTGTTTCGGATTTACTCAAAATCTATTTAATTCCAGATAATCTCAGGTTAGCATTAATGTAGCTGGATCATTTTAATCATGATAGGATACTGGGAACATACTATTAGTGAATATTCACAAAAATACTTATACCTGAAGAAATTTCCAAACACCTTATGGGAACTCTGCTGCAGAATGAGAATCTTCAGAGGGGTATTTAGTAGCCTGTTTAATCAAAGTAACTTTTACCTTCTTGTCCTACTGTAGATGGAGTTCCAAAACAAACATCAAATAGGAACTGGGTTCAACAGATTTTTTCACTGTATCTCTCTTTTTCATATTCTAAACAAGAGCCACAACAAGCCTGTGGTTCCACTGCAGGTAGGATATGATCAGTTTATGTAAGAATTATAAATATGGATTAATTGGAATTGCATGAATTTATCTCAATTTAAAATTGCCTCATGTTTTATAAATCTTGTCCCTTCCTAATATATAAGTATGAGAGAGAAAACTGCTTGTCTGTTGAAAAAGACTACCTTCCAAACATGAACAGCTGCTATTTTGTCCCAGCCTGAAAAGCTGAGCTTTGGGCTGTATGAACATTTTCCATTACATCAGCATGACATTAACCTGCAAATAATGTCACAGCTAAGGGTCACATTTGCAAACAGATGAGACATACACATAAATGACCACTTCTGTTTGCAGACAAGCTGAGTGTCAATTAGGAAGCTGCATGTGTAGCAGGGCAAGCGAACAAATGATAGAAAATTTCCAGCACATTTTTCCTCCCCAGAGAGAAATTCTGAATGAAACACTAGATATACTAACAGATGAAAATTGCTAATGTTTTATCATGTCCATCTTTCCATTGGCAGTGAATGGAATAAGCTGTGAATTAAGTTATTGCCATTCATACTGCTGCTCATGTGCTTTGTTCTCTGCCAACACCTTAGGGGAGTCACTCTGCTTCTGTGGTTAGGGAAGTGGAATTGTGGAGCTCTTTGAGAGTTTTGCTTATAGTAAAATACTGATATATTCAGCCTAAAGTCATTCTTCGCCATTATATTTGCTATTAGGATACTTTGTAAACAGTTTAAACTGGTATGACTGCCTTCTGTATGATGCAGAAATGTATTAAAAATACATTTTATTGAGTGAAAACAATGAAATTAATCATAACAAAGGCTAAGACTTACAGTAACATGTAGGGTCAGTTTAGTTATAGATGGTAAAAGAATGACATTAAAAAGAAAATATTATTCCTTACATAGCATGTAGGAACAAATGAGGGTTTTTACTGAGCTAACTTCAGTTTAAAACTGTTAGAAATGGACATATGCAATCCTTTAAAATCAATATGGTATCTTATTCATTCGTTTTTAAAATGCAACTGAAAAGGAGAGAAGGTAGGGAAAAAGATTGCTAAAGACTTCAGGATGGTTGACAGAAACCGCTGTATTTTTAAAAAGTCTGTTATATCCAATCAAGTTAAGATCAGATGATAGTAATAAAGGATATGGGACACTGCTTTCCCAAAATTTCACAAAATGGGACCTGTGTGTTTATCAGCAAGTGATCTTTCTCTTGATTTTCATGTTTCAGTAACACTAACTTTTTCTATGAACAGTAGTAACTATGGAATCTTAACTGAGGCTATACAGATGATGTTTTTCTACATAAAGCCTTACAAACTACATGTAAATGCTGAAGTCCAATTATTCAAAGAATCAATCTCCTCACCATATATTCCTTCAATTCACCATATACTACCTTCTTCATAGCCTGAGATCAAGCTTTAAAATTACAAAGGCAACTAATTTCAAACATCTTTAATGGCTGAGTAGAAAAAAAAATTGTCTCTTGGTAGATGATACTATTAGTGGATTTTCATGATCTTTGGTAGAAGCAATTGAATTTCCCAGTACAATTTAGAATTATAATAACCATATCAAACAATAGCTATCTAAAAATGAACAAGTATGCATCACACACATGCTCTTTTCATTTTTACAGCTTTGATTAATTCTTGTCCCTGTCTTTCCATTCATTTGTCACATAAAATAGTGTGCTTATGATAAAAAAGGATTTATCCATTTACTGTAGGTAAATCTGTGTCAACTGTATAAAACTGTATAATAAATGAAAGCAAAATAATCCCTGTAAAGTCATTATGAATTCCAGTAAGGACAAAAATATATTTTACATATGTATAATACATTTAATTTCTCTCCTTTCGCTTCCTTCTTTCCTCCCTCTCAACCTTTGCTCTAGCAGCAAAACTAAAAAATACATTTCAGGCCCAAGAGTAGACATTGTAGTTTCCAGAAATATTTGATGTAATACACCAAAGTAGATAAAATAAGAAGAGAAACATGCAATTTAACACATTTCTGACCAGTAAGTTGTCACAGAAGAAGCTTGGAGGCTTATCAGCAATGGGAGTTGGATGTTCTATAGTTATCCCATAAACATTGTGGTAGTACAATGATCCTAATCATGTCCAAAGTTTTAAAAGCAAAAGGAATGTATCAACAAAATTGTACTTTGAGTCCGTAAATAACAAGAAAAACTTTTGTGAACTCCTGTAATCATTTTGCAGTGGTTCATTTTGTTCAGCCAGACCGAAGTATTACAAGCATACATTAGTGCTATTTACAAAGTCAACTTTTAATATGCCATACTCCTTTAAGGAACAGCTCCAACAGATCTCTCCAAGGGCCTCTTTTACAAAAAAATTTAGGAGAATTGGGAAAAAGTCCATGAAGTTTACTTACTGAAAGAATACTTACTGGAACATGAGAAATGGCAATCCATCAGTTTTGTACTTCTTTGCTATGAGAAGTGATACTTGACTTTCCGATGACTAGGCTTGAAAATTCAGTCTTATTAAGAGAGACTAAAAACTTTTTGGAGGAACGCAACAAGGATGTTCAATCAGGCATATTTTTCTCATAATGGAACATAATATTGATAGAATCTCTTCTCAGAGTATTTCTCAATATCTCCCTGCAAAATAGTGGCCATTTAACATCCATCCTCTGGTTGTTTTCTTAGTTGAGCTGCCTGATGATTCTAAATACTAGAAGTAAATGGAGGTTTTAGTAGAGTGGTTTTGTTCACAGCCAGTTCAGGACTGAGACAGTTCAAAAGCAGAGCAATTACTTTTCAGCTGTTAGGGCATTCTGGAACGCAGGCTCAGAAAGTCAAAGAGTCAATCATATCTGGAAATTTGAGTCTGAGGATTTCAGAAGAGCTGCAAAGCTGTAACTTGGGCTGACAGCACTTAATTTAGGAAAGGTAATTACTGGGCTTCTTCCTCCACTGCAGTAAAACATTCTGTTTTGTTCAGCTTGCATCAGCATGCACCAAGCACAGTATTTAATCTCAAGATTACCAAGGATTATTATCTAATATAATAATCCTTTGGCCAACAGTTGAAAATAAGTTATTTTTCAGTTGTATACTTGTGTGTGTGTGTGTGTTTTCAGCACTGCAATTAATTTGAAAAGGCAACCCACATGTAGAAGCAATGAACAGTCATTTAAATCGTTGATAAAAAAATACAACAGCAATCAGTTCCCTCATCCTGATTTTAAAATCAGATACACATAACTCTGTCTATCAGATTTCTCTTGTTGATCAAACAACTCGCGAGTTTCCCATGTGGGAACTTAGAGCAGCAGCCCAGATGTGCTGAAGTCAAGATTCTCCCACTCCCAGGCTGGCATGGAAAACTGTTAGGATGGCATTTTGCACCTGATTATGGCTGTTTTCTCTCTGAATTATAAGGAGAAAGGACCCTCATTCCCACTCTGAGAAAGCAGAGAACAAGCAGCCAACCACAGCCATCTAAGTGTATTTTCCAATGGAATGATGAGTTGTGTATCATGGTCCTTGTATTATACAGGTAGGACAAAGAAAAATATAGTGAGCTAAGACAGCTAACTTGTTTAGGAAGATTTAACAAGACTCCTATCTGCTGAGATTGGAAGGTGTCAGAGAAAGGACATGCTCTTTCTCCTGAAAATCCTTTTCAGTGGGATGCAGTTCAGCACCTTTTCCCATATAGCTATCCTATTGGCCTTTCCTATATGCAGGAATGTCCTGGTGAGATGATGGTGTGGTGGATGCCAGGCCAGGCTTGGCAATCAGGGAGGCCAGTGGCTGGGACAGGACCAGGGCTTGGGGCTCTGAGGCAGCTGCCAAGCTTAAAGTGCCTTCCCTGCCTCAGGAAGTCCAGCCAATGTTGCAGTCACCTCTGTCTTGCTGCTGGTCCCTACAGGATGAGTGCCTGCAGGAGCTCCCAGTGTGCCACTCAGGGAGGGAAAAGAAATGTGGCTGTAGTGTGTAATTCATAAAGCCATGCCTTGTGTCTAGCTAGAACTAAAGCATTAAACAACTGCTCCAAGAGACGAAGGAAGAACAGTTTTCTACTTAACTAAGAACCTGAAGAAAGTGCACTTGAAAAAGCTGTTTTGCAGGTGTCACTAAGCATTGCCAGTTTGCAGTGTGCCAACCAGATCTGCACTCACCACCCTGTATCAGGCACAAGACAAGGGTGCACTTCCAGAATGATGTCAGATGGAGGCAAATGGGCCCTCGTCCTGCAGTGGATGTCCTGCCATCTCCTGGGATGTGCTGTAGCAGTGGGGAGAAGCACCAGCTGAAAACACCAAGGTGCCTCAGCTATGAATCCATAATGCTCAGGTAGGGCTGTGGCCAGCAGTGCATCTACACATAAAACACAGAACTTATATTCCTTTCAATACAAAGCTTGTTAATTTTAGCTGTACTCAAAAAAAAACAAACAAAAAAACAAAAACAAAAACAAAAACAACCACAAACAAACAAAAACAAAAACAAACAAATAACAACAACAACAACAAAAAACAACAAAGAAAACCCCCAAAAAACCTCAAAGAAGCCACAAGGAAAAGGCACAAACACCCCACAAAAAAGGTAACAAGAAACCAAACAAGCCAAAACAAAACTGACCAAAACTTCTAAACAGAAAACCAACAAAAACCCCATACCAAAACAAAGCAAAACTAAAAAACAAACAAACAAACAAACAAAAGCCCATAAAACCACATCCCAAAATATCCATATAAACCCCAGCCCTCCACTCCGCAGTATCTCTATAACTTTCTGTTTGCTTACATAACTGATAATTTTAAGGTAGACAATGTAGGAAATGTGTGCACTTCTGCTTCTAACCTTGCTGACCAACTTGGTGCCCCAAAATCCACTGGAGATTTGTGTAGCCTGCACTAAGCCTCAGCAACCACTCAGCAAGAGACTTGTGTGAAGGATGTCAAAACTCCAGTGGTGCTTTTGGGGTAGGAAGAACATGTAAAGTCTCACAACAAGAATAACATTTCATAGATTTAGTTGCAGCTTCTGGGTGGCAGTTCAGAAGCACTTAACAATTCAGTTGCTGATGTATTCACTTTAATCTCTCCTCCTGCTTTTTGGCCTTTGTGATAAGGAGTAAATCACCCATGGCCCTGCATGACTATTGACACCTCACAGCCACTGAGCCTGGAATAATTAGCTTTTGTGAACTGACCTATGTTGCCATGTGAACAGGTATACAGATTCTAAGCATAATGTAGCCAGAGAATTTAGCTGGTAGAACTAAACTCCAGCAAATGTTGGTCTCAATGAGAGTTCACCACCATCACCAGAGTTTGTCAGTATCATCCAGGTAAACTTTGACTGCCAGAAATAAAAGAAGTAGTTGGAATCACTCATGCTGCTGTGCAATGAAGATGCACAGTAACAAAGCTTTTGTAAGAAAGGCAGCTTTTGTTCCTAGAACTTCATGTTTACTGAAAAGTCATGATGATGCACACAAGAAGTAACTCTTTTTGCAGACTGAAAGGTGAACTATAGGTGGGATCTCCACTTCTCTGTTTAGACCAATCTCTAATGTGAATTTCTAAGGTTCATTTAAAATGTATATTCAAGGTAAATATGTAGAACTAGCTTGGAGAACCAACACCCTTTTTTACCTTTGAACTTACCAGACTTTAAAGTTAAGTCCATCTTACTTGGACTATAATTTCTTTCCCCTGCAACACAGCCTCCCTGATTTTATACTTTCCCAGACACAGCTGCACTTCCAGAACTGCTCTGTGACAATTGATGTTCATTTTTGCTCATTGTGAAAGAAGCTTTGTGCTTGCCTGATATGTCAAAATCTTCATAGGCTTGAAGAATTACCAAGAACTCCTTATCTATTCTGAGACTAATGGTTTGCTTAGTATCTCAGCTGAGCACATTTAAGCCACAGCTCGGCATTCTTTTTAA
Source organism: Toxostoma redivivum (assembly GCA_013397375.1). Taxonomy (NCBI): domain Eukaryota; kingdom Metazoa; phylum Chordata; class Aves; order Passeriformes; family Mimidae; genus Toxostoma; species Toxostoma redivivum. Next base: position 15,042 of record VXBI01013248.1, on the reverse strand, counting down.
TCTATTAGATAAATGGCTAGCCCAAATTTTGTAGATGTTTGAAGAAAATTCGCATAGTTTTGCGTTCAGAGTGGTGTTCGAAGTTTGAGTATAAAGTGTTTTCCTCACCCCACGTCACTTTTCATCAACCTATACAAGTAACAACAGACAGGGAAGAATAATAATGAAAATTCTGGATGAAAATGCCTGGATTAATCTGGGAGATGTACATCCAGTGAAATAACTCAGAGTAAGCATTTACACAGTGGATGTTTATGATGGGTTTGACTGGGTTTTCTCCACAGTAGATGTTATGAAGCTGTGTTTCGGATTTGTGCTAAAAACAGTGTTGATAATCTAGAGATGTTTTTGTTCTTGCTGAGCACGGCTGACACAGAGTCAAGACCTTCTCTGCTTTTCACCACACCGCACCAGTAAGGAGGCTGAGGGTACAAAAGGGTTGGAAGGATACACAGCTGGGACAGCTGGGCCCTAATGATCGAAGGGATATTCTAGACCATATGTCATCATGCTCAAAATATAAAGCTGGGGAAAGAAGTTGGAAGGAGGGGATATTTGGAGTTATGGTGTTTGTCTTCCTAAGTCACTGCTACCAGTGATGAATTCCTGCTTTCCTGAAGATGGCTGAACATCTGCCTGTCCAAGAGAACAGTTGAATGAATTAGTTGTTTTGCTTTGCTTGCATATGTGGTTTTTGCTTTGCCTATTAAACTGTCTTTATCTCAACCTTTATCTCACTGGCTCTCTCTCCCCCATCCCACTGGTGGGACAGTGAGAAAGCAACTGCATGGTGCTGAGCTCCTGGTTGGCGCTGAACCATAACACGTTTGACACAAACTCAGCCCATAGCAAAGTCCTGAAAGTCACTGGATCCACTGTTACCATGTGACTGAGCACTTCTATCCTTGGGAAACAGTATTTAATGGAAACCATAAATCTCCAATACACTTGAATCTAGTTTGCACTGTACACCATTGCTCACCATCTTTTGCCAGGTCTTGTCCTCTGTGTTATAGTCCTCACTTGAGCATTTAACCAAAGTGGTAGTTAGTATTAAACTAGAGGGTTTGTCACATTTCTTATCATGTCCCACAGCATTAAAAATCATGTTTGAACTACAATTAACACATGTTATTAGGTTTGCTAAGTCACTAATATAACTGTCCTACATAGTCTTCTCAATATGAGTTATTTTGATGTATTAAACAAACTCTTTTTGAACTGAAGACATAGGAATTCACAATTGTAGGACATTAATTGTATAGCATTTACTGTTTTTTAGATCATTATGTATTGACTTATTGTCAGTAAAGTAGTTTTGGTAGAGCTTTTTAAAAACTACCTATCACATACATACAAGGATAACCTGTATAGAAAAGTTAAGCATGACAACCTGACTTTAATTCTACTAAAACCAAGAACACAGATTCTTACAGCTATACAGAAAGTGTATTCAAATGTATGAGCACACAGGCTTAGCTGAATTTGAACCCATTGTGTTAATTTGTGGTTAAGAAATATTGTACTCTATAGCAGAGCTGGGTCTTAACAATAAAGATAGATCTTAACAGAAGTTATTTCTTGTGGTAAACTGACAGCTCTATATTCAGCTCCACTGGACTTCTGTACAGAGGTGTGACATTTAAAAAATTCTTAAGAGCTTGTTACATTTCTCTGAGGCACTCTGAACTGTCAAGAAAGACCTACAAAGATATCTAGATTTTCAGATTAGAGCTGCCAAAAACCTCTTGGCTGGTAGAATTTGCAGTAGCACAATGCATCATTATGAAGCCAAATCAATCAATTCCTAAGCAACCATTATTGGGATGTAGGGAGTCTGCTCATTAGTGGAACTGAGTGAGATGCTAACAGAGAGCATTTTACTGCCAGTTTTCAGAGCTGGAAGAGGAATATGCAGAAGGAAAGGGAGCCTTTAGAATCCTGATTCCTCATCACTACAGCTACATCCCCAGAAATGCAAAGAAAACAGGATCAGTTTTGATGACTTGCCAAAGGCTGCCTTTTCTCGGAATCTGTTTCANTTTCACTCTGTGATAACACTACTTAAACTTCTGTGACTTTCAGGTTCTCATATAAAGCTGGTAATTTTTCCAAGGGCTATAATCAAACCCACAGATGTTTTGGGCATCATTCCAGGATCCCAGAGCCCCCTGACCAGGGTCTCAGCAACTCAGGACTCCCAAAAGGAATGTCTTAGACTCCGACACCTTTTACAGTAATTCATGTCTCAGATAGTTTAATCATAACATGTGCTTTTCTTCAGATAACAGTTTGATAGAAGTCTAGTCACTAGGCTTTTATACCACTCTTTAGCCTTGATTTATCAGAAGTTTCAGACTTTTCAAAAATGTAGAACTATGAGCACACTCAGCACTGCTCTCCTCTAGTGGTGGAAGGTACATGTCCTTCTTTCACAGCCTTACAAAAAATGGACTTGATACCACTTGTGAAGGGTTGTCATGGTATATGAGAAGCAACTATATTCTGCTTTCATCTCTTCAAAGGTTACCTCCTCTGATGCAGTTATGAAACTTCTTCCCTGACTTCAAAGCCCCATTGCAATAGATTTTGACCCTGAACCTTCAGAAGTGTGGTAAGGACAACTGAAGTTTAAGAGAACTTCTTACCAAAGACAGCAACAGTAAAATCCACTTTTAAAATGTCAATAATGGTTCTTAAAGACTTTATTTTGAAGTTATTGATATGGCTTCCTTTCTATCACCTCTGCTCAGAAACCTGAGAACACAAAGGGCAGGATGATGGAATTTTCCATGTTTAATGAATGATAGGGTCAATTTTCAGCTCTTCTTTTCCTGCCTTGGCAGGTAGCTTCAGCAAAAGAATATCTAGATCTAAGTTGTTTGGCAAGGAGACATCAACACAGGATTTTTCTCTTTCCCAAGAAGCTCTAGAAACTCCTAGTGGTTTGGATGTTATGGTGACAACGTGAACCAAACGACAGCATTTGTTTTACTCAACTGACACATACCTTAAGAGTTCAGACAGGAAGTTAGAAACAAAAATTACAATACCATGTCTCAGTACCTTTGAAATACTTGATGAATAGACTTTTGAGGTGAGCCTTTTTCCCTTGCTTGCCACAACATGCCATGTGAATACACTTAGAAAAGACTGCAACAACATTTTAATGTTGAAAACGTTAGTTAACTCATCTGTTAAGTTCTCAGTCCAAATATACTTTAACTTTTCAAGCTCAGACAAACCTGCACCTAGAGATGATAAATTTTAAGCTCCTTTGTGACATTTTGGCAATCATAATTTCTTGGGGTTACATCTTTCAGTCAATATAAGATGAGATTTGCAGAATTTATGCTATTGTCACATGACATGTAGCATACATTTCATTAATATTTCAGATTCTCAGTGACAAGCAAGGGATACTGTTAATTCCAAGTGCCAAAGGACAAGGAAAAGAAGCTCTAATATATCCATTACTTCTGTCAATCTGCATTTTAGGTATCATTTAAGACTTCAGCTATGTTTTGCCTTTGGTTTGTATCTGTTTCATGCTGCAGTTTTCTATGCTTTTATGCCAAGCCCTATTATGTTTAAATATATCTACAATTTATTATTTATTTACATAATCTTGGCAAGATGAGTATTTTTTTTAAGTTCAGCAATATATTACAAACCCTCCTTGTGTCCCTGAAAAAGACTATTTGAAGTGTGAGAACTTAGTGAGAACTGAACACTTTCTTCCCCTTTACTTTTAATGACATTTTTCAGTACATACCCAGAGGTAGCTGTAAAATTAGATTACAAGGGGTTGCAAGTATGTTCAGAGTAATTTGTTTTGCCTGAAATTGGACATGCTCAATGCATTGTAATAACACAATTTCCTTTTCAATGCAGACTGTGCGCAATGTTGAAATACATATATTACATCTGATGATACCAAAACTGTTAAGCAATTGTCATCGCATTGAAAAATCACCGCATAGCAGAACATCAAATACAACTGCTAGGGGCCTGTATTTTCCTGCAGAAATAATAAATAGGTTTCAGACTCATCTAATCAACAAGCCTCAGGTTCTCATTCCTGAGTAGTTTCTTTCAGTAGGAAGTCAGCTCATCCATTGCTGAAGTACATTGACCTATAGTTATTACTTCTCCATTAGAAAAACAAATCAACGGCGTGGCCTGCTCAGTCTGTTCACACTGAAGTACTATAATGTAGAGTGTTACTTCTGAATAAATAAATTGTACCAAGTAGATTAGAACCTCTTGCTTCAGGCTTCTCACATCTGACCCAGTGAAGACAACATCTTTCTATCAAGGGTGATGGGTGAAAAATTATGTTCCATTACGCATAAATACCACAATCAAATTTTTATTTTCTAGAGGTGGCCTCCTTAGTCCACGCCATCATCCTCTCAGAAAAAAATATTAAAAAAAAATAAAAAATATTGAAAAGGCAAGGCAAGGCAAGGCAAGGCAAGGCAAGGCAAGGGAAAGGAAAAGGAAGGAAAAGAAAAGGAAAGGAAAAGGAAAGGAAAAGGAAAGGAAAGGAAAGGAAAGGAAAGGAAAGGAAAGGAAAGGAAAGGAAAGGAAAGGGAAAAGAAAAGAAAAGAGAAAAGAAAAGAAAAGAAAAGAAAAGAAAAGAAAGAAAAGAAAAGAAAAAAGAAAAGAAAAAAGAAAAGAAAAGAAAAAAAAAGAAAAGAAAAGAAAAGAAAAGAAAAGAAAAGAAAAGAAAAGAAAAGAAAAGAAAAGAAAAGAAAAGAAAAGAAAAGAAAAGAAAAGAAAAGAAAAGAAAAGAAAAGAAAAGAAAAACTTTATACTCAGCTGCCTTTGAGGACTACTGCTAATTTTGTTTCTCATGAGTACATGTGATTTTTCTGTAAATCAAATGACAGCACAGTTGAGAATTGAAGGATGACCTGTACATTTCAAGGAAATGTGCTGGCTACAAAATGGTGTCACCTCTTCTGCCAAGAGGTTTGAAGTGACACTTGATTAAATTGGCTTTAGGCAAGAGCTCTACTCCCTCCGAACCAACTAATGATGCTAAGTCCACAATTGAACAGCTAGAAGCAAAAGATTACAAAGCCCAGTAATTTTAAAGGGAATGCATATCTTGCAAAATAGATGCCATGTAATTTAATGATCTTGTTTATTGAAGTTAGGTATCTAATCTTCTGCATTTTAATATGTGCTGAAGAACCCATACTTCAGCCCATCAAAATCACATCCATGTTTGCTGCTCAAAGATCTTCATATTAGGGCAGATAATGCAGCAAAAAGAAAGGGATTATGCACTGTCTTCACTGCATGGATCAACTGATTTAGAAAGGTTATCACCTTATCAGGGCCCTGAATGGACACAGTGTTACTGTGTTGTCGACAGAAACAGCAAATACATGAGGCATACTTTTACTCAATGTGTTCTTACGACTTTTTTTTGGAAAGTCCATTTCTAGACTTATTTGGCTTGGGGGTTCTACTCAAGAGAGTAACACAGTCACTCCTTCTTAATGTACACTGTGACTAAACACTTTCCTTTAAAATAACATGTAGCCAGAAATCAAGATACATAAAGATTCCGATGTTTCTGCTGTAAGCACGTGTTGAACCACAATGTTAATAACAAATCCATGCATTTTTGTGTTCTCTTTGATCAAGTAAATGCCCGGATGGTATTGAGAAAGTCTGCTCTGAAGTTTGTAGTTTTGAGGCGCAATTCAGAAATGTAGATGAGTTAGACTTCTGACAACCTTGATTCTTTCTTTAGTTATGCCACCACGTTTTACCAAGAGCGAAAAATGTGAAATAGGTTTCAGTCACAGGTGTCTGTCCTAGCCAAGAGGAATTTTGAGGTTTACTTATAAATAATTATTTTTGAAATAAATAATGATATGTGGAAAGAACTGGATGATAAGTGGCAAAAATTAATTCCTCTCAACAGCATTTCATATATATTTTAGCTACCTTCAAATTTAAACCCCGATTGAACATTTGCAAAGTTAAGATAATGAAAAAATAAACTTTGCAGACATTTTTCTTTTACAAGAGAAACAGAAGCAAGGACATGTTAGCATCCCAGAGATATATTTTCTGTTGCAAGAAGGCTTCTATTCAGATGGATTCTGTAGAGAATAAATAACTTTTTTCAAACTGGGGTGTTTGCCTCTGACATAAGACCTGTCCCCCTCCATAGGCAATAATCTGCTCTTAGTGTCTACTTTATAGTTTTGTCAGGGCTTGCAGCTTGGTTTTGTTCAGTCTTTGAAGAATTGTCTGCAAGAGATGATATACTTCCCCCCTGATTCAGATATCACTATTTAAAATGCATTCTGGTGAACTTTAAATGAGAGCACAACAAATTAAACCAAAGGAGGCCCTAGGCACTTATAATATTAACAGCTGGAGAACTAACAAATATTTTTGCAATTAAAACAGCTCTAGCTGATAAAGTGTGAGGGAAAATTCATTTCAGATCTTCAAATACAACAGGCTACTAAACAGTCAATTATCTTTTGAGTCATGTCTTGTCCTCCAAAATGAATGTGAAAACCACTCTATTACTTGAGTATTATACCTAAGAAAGAACAATCCATTTCATACCTGGTAATGTTTTTAATGAGGGTGCCTAGAGGCCATGCTAATGCTACATATATTACATTCCTAGCGCACTTACTGCCTTCGCAGCTGACACTGAGATTTAAATTCTGTACCATAACCAAAAAAGTGATTATGCAGCAATAGTAAGAGTCACGGTTACAGAGAGTAGAAGTTACATTTCCATTCACTTTCATGAAGCCTCTGGTCGATCCTAGCCTGGCTATTAGGGTTGGTGGCTTCACTGAACTCATGACTTTATGCAGAAAGAAAATCTGACCTGATCATTAGGGAACTACAAAGCTTTAATAATAGAAAACAGCAAACAGCAAGCCAAACCGTTTCTACTGAACAAACTGGGAAAGATGGTACAGGGTAGCTAATTCCATGCATAAGGGCAATGGCCAAAAGCAAGTCTTAGGGCATGGCAGGGGTATGTATAAACTTGAGGGAGCAGAGGAATTAGGGAGGAGTTTGGGGGGGATCCAATAGGGAATGGTAATTAGCAATATTAAATTTTTGCAGGGAAAAGGAACCAATGACAACAAGGGAAACAAAACTTTCTGTCAATGATCAACATATGGAACTGGAGGATTCTGGGGATGATTTTTTACTCACCCCTATTGCAAAGGGTTTTCCCACGGCTTTAAACCATGATCATCCACATTTTTATTGGAGTTACCTCCAACACTTTCATACAAGCAAATTTAACATTTTACCACTTTTATCCATCACTTACTGCTTTCAATCCTGCATATTGCAGTTGGTAGACCTCTTAAAATGCAGATAATACAGGTCTTAAAATTGACTTAGGGATAAGAAATGCAAGTTAAGATGCAGTTTGAACTGCAGAATGGTTTTTACTCTGCTGAATCATACACTTTACTGTAAGGAGTAGAATCAGAAATGGAAGAATTTTTTTCTAAAATTTACTCAGAAATAAAAATAAAAATTCCCAGTTGTAGGAGTAAGGAGATGATAATTTGCAAAGAAGCCTTTAAATGGAAAGGTACCATGGAGAGTAGCTTTTGTTGACAGAGAAAAAAATTAGATGAAGCATTGTGATGCTGTATACAGATACAGCATGACATACTGTAGGCTAGAGATATGCACAGGGCCAAACTCAGAGTTCATAGAGACAGCTTTCTGAACTCCGTATTTCTCCTTACTTATGAAAGAATCATAGAACATCCTGAGTTGGGAAGGGACCCAAAAGGATAATTCCAACTCCTGAAATGAAGAAGGAATATTAACTGAAGAGCGAAACTTCATAGATTTGAGAGAGGAAGATATTCACAGTAATGAAAGGTCGTGCACAGAAATGTTGAGATTACAGAGATATATATCATGTTACCTTCAAGAGCAACAGCTACTGCTTAATTGTTAAAGCAAGATAATGTTTATCACATGTGTTTCATGGAAATGCAACAGCAGACAGATATATTTTGAAGAACTTTTTAAGCAGAAAGTAATGAAGAAAACCCTGTTCACCAAAGATAACTGCAGCTAGTTATCATAGCCCTCCTGACAGGCTGGATACTGGGAGATCTAAGTCTGAACAGAGATTTTTTTGAACAACTTTTCTCCAGGCATAGTAAGACAAAAAAAACTTCAAAAGATTTTGGTTTAGCCTTCCTTCATTTGATTTTTTGTTTCATGAAACAAGAATCTCCAGGTCAGAAATCGTTAACCTCAATTGAAGTTGCCTGGATAGAGATCAGGATCATCCTGAGGGCTTAACACCATAGCATGGCACTTGGGAACTGCCTCGAGCCTGGGAAATAGCCTTTAGCTCCAGGGTGTTTGACTGCTTTTCTTTCGGAATTAGTGTCACTACACCCAAAGTCAACTTCTATCCTTATGGCAGCAAATTCTGATTTAGACAACATTGTTCCTACTTGCTGCCCTGCTCCAAAATTCATAAAATATATCACATTTTGAGACAGCATGTACAACCGTATAGAGAACAAAATCCATAAAACTGTTTTGTCCAGGGCAAGAACTATGCTAATTTATACCTTGGAGAAATCAAAGTCCACTGTTGAATTTAATGCCAATTAAATAGACAATACACATGCAACAGCAGCTTTTACAAAAAGAAGAGTGCAAATAGCCCATTTTTAGTTTTTCTCTGCAGTACACTCTTCTCTCTCTATTTCTACAAAAGCGCATCCTAAAAATGTTATTCTCTTCCATATATTGCTGGAAAGAAAATCCATCTCTATTTTTATTCTTATATTTAACTGCTGTAGCCTCTTGCTGGATCTTTTCAGACAAGTAAAACAGATCTGAATTTATTCTTCTCTTGTGAAAATCTAATACCACTCTATCAAGTTTATAGGTTCCAGTAACATTTTCATACTCATTCTGTGTCAGAATGTAAGAGTAGTATTAAATTGCTTTTACTTGAAGCTGAGCAAAAATTGGTAAGATTAAAGGCAGTTTTCTCTTTATCCTGAAGAATAATTTATCTCAAAGAAGAGAGTAAGTTCATACAGTAACTGTAGAATTGAGAAATGCCATCTTCATGCAACCTGTCTCCACAGGAAAGAGTCTGTATAGATGGATTTCAAAATAACAATGAAAATTAAATGAATGTTAAAGAGCAATTCACTTTTGGTATGCAGTCTCAAGCTACTCTACACTCTTAACATTCCTGTTTGAATGTAATTTGCTGCAGTTATTCTAGCATAATTTTATTCTCATAAGCATGTAGATAAGAACCTCTTAAACAGTAAACAAAGATAACAAGAACTTTTTAACCTGGAATGCTAAAATTATGTCTGAGGACACTGCTTCCTGTGGGGACAATTGCCTCAATAAGTGGGTGCCAGGAAAAATGTTTCCTAGCAAAATGTTTTTACATCATGACAGTTCTTTCCCAATTCTTGAGCCATTTCAGCTGAACACAGTCTGAACCAATAGTTACATGTTTAAAAAAAAATAAGAAAAGCTACTATATTTTCTGGCGAGTTTCCTTGTCTGTTTTGGTGTGTTTCTCAAAGTTTTACCATTTTACACAGATGGACCAGGATGGATTAATACAAAACAAAATTCCTTGGGACAATGAGGCATCTCCTGAGATGTTCCAAAGAATTTTGGTGTACTTAGTGAGAGAAAGTGGTTTCTAAAAACATCCTGAAATTTCACTCAGAGTAATCTCCCTTGAATGTGTTTCACTGACATTTACATCTAGAGGGAAACAAGCAATGAGAGGAAACAGGATGAATGGAGGCATCCTAATTTTCAAGAAATTAAAGAAATTCCAGATCCACTAGTCTGTCTTCCAGTCTGTAAGACCTACTAAGTAAAGACTTCAGAGTGCAATAATATATTTTTGCAAATCTATGGAGGTTTCTGTCTGATCTGAAATAGATACTCTTACCCTCACACGTTTTACTTCACTGGCATTTCAGATCATAACTTAGGAGTGCTTCCTGGACAGCTGTTAGCAGAGGGAAGGAAGACATGGAACTTACATGGGATGTTCCCTTGAACTTTTAGTTAACAAACAGCCCCTATTCCTTTTCTTCATGGCTGCAATCCATTCTTCACCAAGCCTATCAGTTTTCTTGGCATTGCCCCAACCCCTGTGTAGGACCTTGCACTTGGTCCTGTTGAAGTAGGCTAGTTCCCCAAGAAACTTTGGGTTAGAGAACCTAACAGTTCTCCCTCAATTCTTTTGGAGGTCAGTGAAACAACTTGATTCTTTCTGTTTGTTGTTTGGGATGTGTTTGTTCTGAAAGCTGCTGTAGTAAGAATCTGGAGTCAGACTGGGCTTCCAGGCTGTGTTACCCTGCTGTAATCTGTACACTAAAGCACTTCTGCCTGAGAAGACGGACATTAAGTATCATTTAACCTTATCAGGAATTAGAAGATTTCATATGCAAAGTCTCTGCATGATTGAAGTTCTCTAACCTCAGAAATACTGGCAAATCCCCTAACTGATAGTGAGCAGTAGAAGTGAAGAGTATATGCCATTGTTCAAGGACATGAAAAGCAGACAGAGCAATTTATGACCAACAATGATGAAATAGTACAGGAAATGAAACCTCACTTAAATATAATTAATATGAGAAAGATCTCAGTGACAAGGACACAATGCACACATTTTGCAAACAATAGTCCATTTTTCCTTTCTATCAGGAATTTAGTGGTACATGACATCAAGTGTCTTAACTATAAAACACATGAAAAACCTTTTGTGAAACTATCTCATGTTAATTCCTCTCATGGAATAGAACAATAAAATGCTTTGGTTTAGGAGGAGCCTTTAAAGGTCTTCCAGTTCAACATCCCCAGAAAGGCCAGGACACCTCCAGCTTTTTCTGGTTGCTCAGAGCCACATTCAGTCCGGAACATTTCCAGGTAGGGCACACCTAAGCAGTATTTACACAGTGTCAGGGTCTTTGCTGCCCCTCACTCCACTCAACCAGAGAGGAGGCTGACTTCCAAGCAGCTCCTGAGACCCACACCATAGCTTCTTCACCCTCTTCTGCTTTTCCCTTCTCACACATCCTCTTCATCAGCTACCACTTGTTACAGCCTCTAAACACCATTCCTGCCTCTTGTCACTCCCAATTCACCTGCTGAACTCCTTGGACCCTCAATTATATGATTTACCCAGTAGAAGCAGAGCTTGGGGCGTCTTTTTTGAAAGGTCTCACCATTCGTAATATATCATCTCCTTTTTACCAGAGAAGTGTTAAAGTATATACACATTTAACGAAGTATAAAAAAACTAAAAAGAGAGCTATAGCTAGTTACACTGAACTGAGAATAGAAAAAAAAGATTATATCCCTTGGGTGAAGAAGCTGCTGCCCCTACAGCAGGTGCTTTAATGACTGCAATTACTTAGTAGCTAGACACCCCTAAATGGCACACTGGGCACTGCAAGTAAAAGTAAATGAAGCATTAAGCTAGCCATTAAAAAGCCTCTCATTTTCTCAAGTCAGCAAGGAGCTATATAATTGTATAAGACCAAAGAAACTAACTTTATTTACAGATCTAAAAGCTTCCAGATGATCGAAAAAGGAAAGTCTGACATAAACTAGCACAACAATTTAATACTCTAGGAGAATGAAAGAAAAGTTGATATAATTTTTATGATGTCTTCCAAAATTTTGTGTCTCAATGTGCAATTAAAAACTAGTGGAAATTTGCTGTATATACATATTACTGATTACTTAATTTTGTAGGAAGTAATGTCCAGCCTTTTTAAATTTCCTGAAGTCCCAGGTTTCACTTTGCAAGACAAATTGGTGAGACAACCTTTGGCAGTTGTTTTATTTTCCAATAAAAAAGTCTTCTAAAGTATCAAAATGGCTCCATTTGCAAAAAGATCATGCTGGTTATGACCTTAATTTAACCCAAAGAAAATAACTTGTCTGCAGTAAAGGGCTGCTTCAGATGGTTTTGCCCTTGCTGCTGCTGTTGCTAAGATGCCCAAGATGCATACTCTCTTGATTTTCCTCAGACTGTCAGACAATTTATTCTCAATCTCCAGCAATGTGAAGCTCATCAATTTCAGATTACCTGGAAAACACTGTGTAAGAGCCCACATTTTTTTTCTAGCATCTCGCTATTCAGTTGCTAGGAAAACCTCCAAACCTAGTAAAAGTATATTCACAGATAAGTGCCATCAAAGCATGTCTTTCTCACAGGCTGTGTTGCATGGAAGTGTCTTGGGCAAACTGTGGTTCAGAGAACAGCTGCGTCCATTGCGTATGTTGTTGCTGATCTTGATTTTAACTTTGTTTTCTTGCTGCAGATGTTCTGGAGCTGTCTTTGGTTCCAAAAACCTCTAGTTTGCTGATCCATTAATTTCTTTTTCACCTCTGCTAATCCACCCCAGAATTTACTGAAAACAGATCAATAGAGCCAGCCAGCACTCATCTGGGGAAAGGGAAGATGGAGAACAGCAGTCACACGCAGTCCCACCATATGGTGGTGATAAATGGTCTCATTTCTTTAGAAAGCTACACATTTCTAAGAACTTCTCTAGCTCTGCTCCAGACCAAGTTGCTTCTCTATGGATGAACAGGGTTTAAAGTGTTGATTCACATCCTTTTGCATGATGGTTTATTACACAGGGCAGGTAGGTAGCTCTGTCACTGTCTTTTCCTTCCAGGACCAGAGAATCATCACCAACATCCTCTGTTGTCTTGAAATCTTACTCAGTTATGATTTAAATAAAGCTTCCAGACTATATCTGGGATTATTTTTCTGCCCCATCAAATACCAATGTGTCTTGTGTGTGTGACTATATAGAATTCTTGCTCCTGGGAAAAAATAGAAAATTGCTTTGTCCAGAAATTTCTTCTCAGGCTTATGCTTTGCAACTGGAAAATCAGTTTTCCCAATGTGCCAAATGCAGACAACACATTGTTTTCCTTTTGTGTTTCATTTTACATTCTTACCATCTAAAGAAAGGAAATATATTTTCCCTCTCTATAACTATCATTGTTTGAAAAGAAATATATATCCAACTTGACCTTTACCAGCAGACTGATCACATCTAATGTTATTCCAGCCTCAGGAAATACATAATTCTGAAAATCAAAATTGTACCATCAAAGCATAGCCACAGCATTAGTCCTACTGGCTATGGGGAGAACTCTAAGAGAATAAACAAATTTGAGATAATGTCAAAGGTACTAAGTAGTCATCTCTCATAAACAACTTACTATATCCTCTGTTTTCACTGCTAAATCACAAATACACAAAGAATCACAGACACAAAAATTTTGCAGTAACAAACATGACAAATAATGGAATTACATTTCCCTCTTCCTTTCCTCCTTTACTCAGTAGAACACTCACTGTGATTGTGTGAAGGTTCAATGAAGTATAGGTTGATAAATTCTAAAATTAGTCTCAATAAAAGAAGCACTGCCGTGCACTGTATCATTACAGATTGTGAGTATAGTTACAGTGCACACTGAGGTACACATCAGGGATTGCAGTGTACAGATTCCAGCTATGGAATTTAGCTACAGGTTCTTCTAGGACTAGAGACCATTAAGCTGTTGATAACTCTTTATAATGCTTTCTATGGGCAAATCTCTAAAGACATCAATGACATACTTGTCACGCCTGCCCTATGTTTACAAGTTAAATTGCATATTTACTTGTTTCAATTGATTCATAATATGCTGTACAATACAATGATCACTTTCTTCGTATACATAGTATAAAAAGTGCTGCCACTTGCCCATGACAGGATGGGAAGGAGAATCTGGAAAAAAATTTAAAATCCTGTATTGAGATACAAACAGTTTAATAATTATAACAAAGAAAAATATAATGATTGTGGACACGCTATTGGAGAGCTAGGAAAATTACAGCCTGGAAAATCGTTCAGGGCGGAGCTTCTCCTGGTCTCTCAACTCCGTTCCCAGGCTAGCAAGTTTGTTCAGCTTCAGTTAGAAAGAATTTCTCCCAGGATGATAACCTGGTCAAAACAGAATAAAATTCATAATAAAAATTAGCACCTAGTGTTAACTGCGGGACCCATTCTGAAGTACTGTCCCACAGACGTTTTTCCCAATTATCCAATGAACTACAGTCTTGTCTTAGCTCTGCGGAACATGCTTTAAATTTGAGTCGTCCACTCAATAAAAATAGTCTTCTTCCCCTAAAGAAACCCATGTGTGTTACCTTGCTTTCGCTCTCTCTCTCTCTCTCTAACACAGTAACCACAAATGAGGATAATGATAATAACTATCAGGACAACAATAATACTACAGGAGAGGAAGAGAGAGAGATAAAATCCAATAGAAACAAGTTATACACAATCCAATTATTCAGCACCTGCTTGCTGATACCCAGCCTGTCCCAGAGCATCAATCAGACTCTTTTCTAACTCCTCCAGTTGATATCGTAGGCATGACATTCTGTGTTATAGAACAGCCCTTTGGCCATTTCAGGTTAGCTGTCCCAGGCATACTCTTGTGTTTAGCTACTGACAGGTAATTTTTTTTTTAATATATTTTTCTTCTGGAGTATGCAAGTTGGAACATTTAGATCTTATTTCAATTTATATATTTAATTTTTCAGATGAAATTACTTATATTCATACATTTCTTTAATCATAGAAAAAATTAGACTCCACATTGAAGTAAATACATTAAAAACATAAACAATGTTGACGAATCCAGTATGAAAAATTTTTACAGATTAATAAAATTACAGATAAAAATGCTAGTTTCATTACTGCCAGTGAATCAAAGAAGAGGTGAATTTTTCTAGTAACCTAAACAATAATTAGCAAATATTAATTATAAAGTTAGGCATCAAAAATTAGACATTAAAATACAAAAGGGAGAAATGGAAATTTGAGAAAGTGTCTTTGGCAGGCTGGGGAGAGATGTAAAGCACAAAAGAAAGAGGTTATAGATCACATTTACATTTGGAATTTTCTCCCAAAATTATAAAAGTATATA
>VXBI01013240.1:78057-138194 GCA_013397375.1 Toxostoma redivivum | reverse complement strand
CGTGGCGCTCCGGGTGGCGCCTGTCGCTCTCGCGACCGTCTGTCACGAGCCTGCGTGCGGGGACAGACAGGCCGAGCGCCGGGCCCTGCCCAGAGTCGTCTGAGGTCCTTTGGGATCCGTCCCCGGGTCACGGGATCGATTCGGTTGGAAAAGACTGCTGAGATCAGCGAGTCCAACCAGTGCTCGAACACCATCACCTTGTGAACCAGACCGTGGGACCAAGTGTCACGTCCAGCCTTTCCTTAAACACCCGGAGGGAGGGACGGGCTCCACCACGACCCTGGGCAGCCCATTCCAATGTTCCATCACCCCTTCTGTCAAGAATTTCTTCCTGATGTCCAATCTGAACTTTTCCCGCTGCAACTTGAGACTATGAACTCTTAATCCTGTCACTGTCCTGGGCCTGCAAGAAGACCCACACCTGGCTGTACCTTCTTTCAGGCAGTTGTAGAGAGTGATAAGGTCACCCCTGAGCCTCTTTCCTCCAGGCTAAACACCCCTAGTTTCCTCAGCTCCTCTTCATAAGACTTGTCCTCCAGACCCTTCACCAGTTCCGTTGCCCTTCTCTGGTACAGAAGTGGTCCTGCAGTATCCCAGGATCTGCCTAAGCAGCAGAAAGCTTCAGGGTCTCTCATTTTCCCACAGTAATCCAGTGTGGCATGGGTCGCTACTGCAGGCTCCCTACACAGTCAGGATCCTGCAGGAGTTTATAACAGCCCCAAGGAGCTATGACTCATGGCAGCCAGTGATGTGTCATGCTGCAAAGGGCCGTTGAGGACCTAAGCCTTTGGTTTTCATCTTCTGTACTCAATGACCTGGAAGTGCAGCCAGTTGGGGCTCAGGCTCTTCTCCCAGGTAACAAGTGGCAGAATTAGATGAAGTGGCCTCAAGTTCTCTAAACCAGGAGAGGTTTAAATTGGATATTAGTAAAAATTTATTCACTGAAAGGTAAAACACTGAAACAGGCTGCCCAGGGGAGTGGTGGAGTCACCATCCCTGGAAGTGTTCAAAAAATTGATAGATATGTCACTTGAGGGTATGGTTTAGTAGTGGACATGGCACATCTGGATTCACAGTGAATAGGATAATCTTAAAGTAATTTCTAAACATAAACAATTCTGCTATGTGGCCTGAGTTGCAAGGTGCTCATGCCTGCAGATTCCTGTGAAATAGGACATGTCCAAAATCCATCCTGTAGCTGCCTCTCTGTAAACATGGGCTAAGACCAAAGCTGTGTTTTGGCCTTAATTTTTCATGTTTTATTTGAGAGGTGAGTAGCATGTTCCAGGTATTTAAGGCAGTTGCAAAAGTACACTTAGTTTGGGACTCCCAAAGTGTTTTATGTAATACGAACAGAAAAACTGTTCTTGATCAGCTCTTGGGAAGCAGCCAATAAAGGGCTAGGTTGTGGACTTAAGCAATCTTGTGTTTGAATGAATCATTCTTTCCCAAGTGTTGGTATCTTTTCCTTTGGTTTGCCAACAATATGTAATTTGCTAATACTGGCATTAGATTGTAAGTAGAAAACACAATGCAAGTAGCATGAGTTGGTTGATTAAGCGCAACACAGGCAGATGTTGGTGTTGCTTCCTCTTTGGTGGCATCTCAGCAGCCTTGCTTCTGAATAACATCTTTAGCCAAATACATCTTGTTGCTGACTTCCTGAGGAAGAGGTTGAGAGAAGGAAAATCCTGCTTTGTTATGAGCTATTAATTAAACAGTTGAATGCCTCAAATAAAATACACATCACAGTCTGTTGCATTGCCAAAAGGAGTGGCAGCAATTAATGGACATTGGAACTACTTCCAAAGAAAAGTGTCAAAAGTTCCTTTGTAGTAGACATCATGAAGCAAGTACCCCTCTCCCAATCTGCAGCAATAGATCCTTTTGTAGTATTGCATTGATTAAAGAATACAACTTTCTGGCTAGAGAATTATTTTTACTATTTTTTCTTGCTATTTTCTTTCAGGTATGCCTTGCTACAGGGCCCAGACAAAATAATGGCGTTTTCTACGAAATTCGCACATATGATATTAAGCCAGCAAAGATGAAGGAGTTTCTGGAAGTGATGGACAAGTACTTGCACTTTCGCACAGCTCACTCAGAGCTGGTGGGATTCTGGTACTCGGAGCTGGGAGCAATGAACAAGGTGTTTCACATTTGGAAGTACGGTACGGTCAGCATCCCTCTGCGCTGCTCTGCTCTCTTGTGTGTCCCCTGCCTCCTAGGCAGAAGGTGAAGGGAATGCTTACCTGGCTTTTATTTGTTGCTCTTAATGTAAGGAGGTGCCCCCAAAACATTGCTCCTGTACTGGTTAGTGACAAGAACACTTCAGCAGGACAACTTTGACATGTTGGGATAAGTTATAAATGTTCTTGAACAGCAGTCTCTGTTCAAAACTGGTATGGTAGAGGAACTGTGTCAGAGTGTTTAATTCATGTTAAATATTTTTAATTTAGGGTCAGTTCCACAAATCTCTTGAAACTTTCAAAACTAATGGAAAAAAGGAAACATGCACACATATGCAGTCTGTGTTTATATGCATGTATAATTGTTCTCGTATTTTAGCTCAGAGTACCAGTCACTCCCATAAAAAAATGAGCATGCAGTTTGCATGCTTAAACTCCTTTCTGCAGCGGGCCTGTAATGAGGTAGGAAGCCACTCCACCAGGTCTGACTTCCCAAGCGTGCAGAGTGGTTTTGTTGCAGCTTTAACTTTGCTAGCAGTACAATTTTTGCAGTATGATCAACTTTTTATGTTGTTGGAGTTGGTGCTGATGTGTAAGATGCAGGTGAGCCAAAAGAAGCTACTATTGTGCTAAAAACTAGGTGTGTTGGTTGTG
The DNA here is from genome assembly GCA_013397375.1 of Toxostoma redivivum. NCBI lineage: Eukaryota > Metazoa > Chordata > Aves > Passeriformes > Mimidae > Toxostoma > Toxostoma redivivum. The sequence goes on along the minus strand of VXBI01013240.1, from coordinate 135,351 downwards.
CTTTTTATGGAGCCAAAGCAAAGTGATATTTGGGTTACAGAGGGGTAGGAAGGCACACTGGTATAATTCCCCTTGAACACCTACTGCAGTCTGGGTCTATCTGCATGTTGAGACAGTGTTCTCATTGAAGTCCAGTGCGATCACAGTACCTGTTTAGATTAAAGGATCACCCGTTTTGTTTTGGAGGGATGAATCATGGAATCATAGACTCCAAGAATTGTTTAGTTCCTCTCAACCATGTTGCTCAGGGCCACATCCAGCCTGGCCTCCAACACTTCCAGAGATTGGGCGTCCACAGCTTCTCTGAGCAATCTGCTCCAGTGGCTCAACATTCTCAGAGTGAAGAATTTCTTCATTAAATCTAATCTAAATCATGCTCCATCCCAGAAGATATTTAACGCCAGGCTGGATGGAGCTCTGAGCAACCTGGTCTAGTGGCAGATGTCCCTGCACATGGCCAGGGGATTGAAACTAGGTGATGCTTAGAGGTCCCTTCCAATCCAAGCCATGCTGTGATTCTAAATCTACCCTGTCAGTTTAAACTCATTCCCTGTTGTCCTATCACTACATGCCCTTGTAAAAAGTGCCTCTCCAGCTCTCTTATAGGCTCCTTTTAGGTGCTGGAATGCTGCTGTAAGGTCTCCCTGGAGCCTTCTTTTCTTCAAGCCAAATAGCCCAAACTCTTTCAGCCTGTCTTCACAGGGGAGGTGCTTGAGCACTTAGATGATCTTCATCTCCTCCTCTGATATTAGTCATTCTTCCCCCATCCACCAAAGCTGTAACCCCATCACAGTAGGCCACTGGATTACTCAGGCACAATTTGCCCTTAGGAAAGCCATGTTGGCTGCCACCAGTCACCTCATGGTCTTCTATGAGCCTTTGCATCATTTCCGTAAGGATCTGCGCCTTGATCTTGCCAGACACAGAAGTGAGATTGACCAAGCTGTAGTTGTGCAGTTCTTCTTTATGTTTCTTTTTGAAAATGGGATGCCATGACTTCTCAAATACAACGAATTGTGGCTTAGCCACTTCTTCTAACAGTTTCCTCAGGACCCATGAATGTGTCACATTGAGTCCCATTGATTTGTGCACCTTCATGTCCCTTAGATGGTCTCAGACCTGCACTTTTCCTACAGCAGGTGGTTCTTCATTCTCACAGTCCCTGCCTTTTGTGACTTGTGTGGTCTGGCTGGTCCAGTGCAGACCAAGGCAAAAAAGGATATTGAGTACCTCAACATTTTTCCTTACCTGGGCAGGCATGTCTTTTCCTTCAAGAGAGGGTCATTCATTTGTCAATATTTTGAGTTCACTTGGTTTTATAAATTGTCCTGCTTCTCAGAACATTTTAATCTTGACTATTGTTACTATCTCTAAATAAAAAAAATAAATTAAAAAATCTGTAGGAAACCTTTAAAATGCAGAACTAATGGAAAACCTATACCTTTTGTTTCCTAACAGTGTTTTACATGTGTAACTGTGGTGGTTCCTCCCCCCAGCCTGAGACCACACTATGACCTGAGAAATGAACAAACTTTACAACATCCTTCCTCCTTGATTCATCAGACCCCTGCTTACATAATTGCTATATTTACCTCTTAGTCTCAAGACACTGATATTTCTCAAGGTTCTTCCCATTCTCAGATGCTGGATTTTTCTTTTGTAATACTGGGAGCTGTCTGCATAAATATATTGCTCAAGATGCCTCTGCAGCCTAAGCAGTTGAAATTCACACTCTTAATTAAGTGGATTTGTTTTCCATCAAGGAAAAGGAAAAGAATAAAAGGTTTAGCTTTTGGGCATTTAAGATCTTTTTATGTAACTGAACACACGAACATTAATTCCACACTTTTAATGTCACTTTATATAAGCCAAACCACATTTATTAATTTTTTTCTTGGTAGGGCTGTTCCTTCTGATTTTTATTTCCACTTAATTTCTGTATCCACTGTGCTTTCTCCAAATCTTATCCTTGGTAACTGTTGCCCCATCCAGTAGTCCCTGCAGTTCTTATATGTAAACCTTTTTAAACAGTAAAATTGCTTAACTTACTTTAACTGTTTTGTAAACTTTCTTGGAAAATTTCATTTGGCTTGAATCCATTTTAATTTGGGAGCTAAAGCAGATTTTAAAGGTAGTTTCGCACAATTTAAGGGAATCTTACCACATCTGCTTTGAGCCAATATGATGCCTAAAAATATTAGTTTCAAAATTAGGTAAGTATAGTTTGCCTTCATGTGATTATACGTTTTGTTTGAGCCTGACGTGATATCATATGCATTTTTCATGGTTTTTTTTTTTACTTTCTTACAGATAATTTTGCCCACAGAACAGCAGTTCGGCATGCACTAGCAAATGACAAAGAATGGCAGGGAAAATTAATCTCTGTGATTCTCCCCTTGGTAGAGAAGCAGCACAATGAGGTTGCTTATTTGGTGCCCTGGTGTCAGCTTGGGAAGCCTCCAAAGGAAGGGGGTGAGCTTATCTTTTCTTTTGCTGATTAAAGTTACCGACACTAACAAAAAATGGTTTAAAGTTTAAACCAGGTATTGCATAGTTTTATGACCCTTTATGTAAGAAAGGCATGTACATGCACTTGTGTGGAAAAGGTGACATAACACAGATGAGGGACAGTTTTTCAGAAGGATTTTACACTAACATACATCAGTAACCGACTAGAGTGCTGATCCTTAAGGTTGTTGATGATCAGGATTGTGACTTGCTAAATGAACATGCAAAATGGGAATGTCATAGTAGTGGTCAGAGCAGTCATCCTGGACTTCCTTTGTCTATCCATCAGTGAGAGGGCATTTCCTGGATCGTCATTGTTCTCTTTCACAGAGATTTTCCTCTGTCAGGTTGCTTTGATGTTACTGCTTCTTTTACATAAAGTTTAAAAGATTTCCTACTTTTTTAAAGATACATGGAAGTCAAGCATAAGGATCTGCTCCTTGACCTTGCCAGGCACAGAGGTGATACTGACCAAGCTGTAGTTCTGCAGTTCTTCCTTATGTCTCTTTCTATAATAATCATAGGTTAGGTGTAGAAGTCATGTCTCTATGTATTTTAATTCTCTCTATAGCAAATTTGGTATTAATATTATTTACTGTTCTCCAATTTATGAACGTTGGCAGGCTTTCTTGCATAAAGAGACAGGGAACAGACCTTGCTTCAGCCCTCAGCACATATATAGATAAAGTAATCTTTGTTGTTTATTTCCCCAGGATTTGCTGCTACTGTTGAATTTGAAAGCAGTCTAGTTTTCTCTAAAATCTGGAGAGATGACTTCAAATACTATTGTAGTTTATCTCCACCCCATCGCTGTAGAGTGACAGCAGACACTGCCAAGTAGCAAGTGTCTGGCTTTCTATTACTGTGTCAACAATTGTGATCTGAAGTAACTACCTGAACAGAAAGAAGACAAGTAACTTTTCGTGGGACTGGAGTTGTTTTGGCAAATTATGCCAGAAAACATCACCAGTCTTAGAAAAGACACAGAGCATTGCTCAAGCAGCCACCCAAATCCCTCAAACAAGTATGTGGATTTGTGATACCTGCAAAGTAGTCTGAATGTCCCAAAGTTTCCATGCAACATTGAAAATTGAGAAGCTGGGCTTTGTGTGAAGCTTTCTGTTCTTCAGGGCCCTGGTACTTAGATTTACCCTTGAACTAATGGCAGCTAGTGAGCCTGTGCTCTTGTGAGCCTCTGGAAGCTCTGAGCTCTTGTGCATGTTGGAAGGAAGGAGCAGTTTCCTGCTGTCCCCAAATGGAAGGGAAATGTTATACTGCTCTCACAGCAAATAAACTGTGACCATGAGACACAGTTCAAGATCTGGTATATCAATTTTTGTTTCCTTCCTTGTGGCAATGTTTGCCTTTTCTTCTAGGTGTATATGAATGGGTTACTTTCCAGATGAAGCCTGGTGGGCCAGCATTGTGGGGTGAAGCATTTCGAGCTGCAATCAATGCTCACATCAACACAGGATATACCGGGCTGATTGCTGTTTTCCACACAGAATATGGATTACTTAACACAGGTACTCATCAATTTCTGTTACAGACTTTGACATGGGAAGGGGCAGAGGCAGAGAGACAAGCCCCTGTCCTGGATCAGGATTGGCCAGGTTGCTGGAAATGTTGCTGTGAATCACCAAAGTCCTGTAAACAGTCCTTGAACCCAGCTTTGTGTATTGGGTTATAGGCTTAAACCAGTTGCCACAGTCTTAAAAAGACTCTCAGATCTGATGTTAATCTGATGTCTTGTTACTGCAAGGCATGTAACAGATGAAGGCAGATACTTAGAGTATGTGCTTAGGACATAGAGTATGTGCTGTATTGTAGCATAATAGTGCTCAGCTGACTTTATTTGTACTTTCTCAGTCCATGTGTTATGGTGGAACGAGAGTCCAGATCACCGGGCAGCAGGAAGACACAGTGCCCATGAAGATGCTAGAGTTGTAGCAGCTGGTAAGACATGATGAATCTAGAGAACTCACTTGTGTTACCTGCATGTGTGCTGAGAAAAGTATTACTTTTCACTGGAATACTGTCTTAATTAAATATGCATTTAATTTTAGTGCGCGACAGTGTCAGATTCTTGGAGTCCCAGCAAAATGTGCTTCTGATTCCTCTGCCATGCTCACCACTGAAGTAACCTTCTTCTAAAGGATGTAGCTGATGGCAGAAGAGACAAGATGGAAGTGCTGTCAGCAGGTGACATGGATCCCCATACCCTTAGGAGCTGAGCTGTTCTTTTGTTGACAAAAAAATAGATGCAAAATGCTGATCCACTAGCAATGTAAATCAGCAGTCTTGATCCCAATTGTTAAACAAGAAGTTTATGGTGATATTCCTACATCTCCAGGACAAAGAACTTGAGCCGTATCATGACACAAACCATGCCTCACCAATCTTCTATTTTAATCCCTAAGTTCTTCATAATTTTTGCATAGCCAGATCACTTATCAAATGAAGTAAGTGAAGTGCTCTTGTCTAGCATTCCAGCCAAGGATGGTATAATTTTTATAACATACTTTGATGCCTCTTACAATTATCACATCTAAGTTATCCCACACAGTTTAAGATGATGTCTAAAGAGGCTACCTGGGACAAAGGCTAGACAGTGTTAAAGGAATAAAGTATGTATTTATTAAAAGGCCTTCAAAGGATACACCTTGGGCAGTACAAGAGCCTGGCCATGGCTCTACCCAAGATGGACAACTGGTCATGAATTTTCACCCTTTTATAAGTTTTGGTTTATTTACATATTGGGGTTAATTGTCCAATTACAGCTTCAGGTTATGGAGTCCCTCTCCTCAATCCGCTGTTTACACTTTTTGGGCCTGAAGCTGTAATGGTGCCCTTGGTTCTCAGTTGTCTAACTAAACTGTGAAGAGAACTTGCTAACACTTTATATGAAGTTCAGACTAACACACTAGTTCAGTACAGAATCTGATAAGGCATCAAAGAAGGAAACTCCCACATATACCTTACCCAATTATGTTTTAATCAGACTTCTTACTGGGATGCTTTATATTAATTTTGAGCAATGGACAACATCAGTGTTGCTGTAATTGCACTTAAGTACAACAGTGTGGCTGATTAGGTAGTGTATCCTAATGAGTTCTGCCATGAGACTTTTTACTTAATAACTTGTTATGGTTCATTTCAGCCTTTTCCTTTTTTGTTCATTAAACACTACCGCAAAACTGTGAGTTATCCCCACAAGCTTTGCCTTGGGTATTTTAATATTTGTTTATGATGCTAAAGCTGATTAGCCTTTCTTGTTCAATTGTGTCATCAGACTCAACTGATTTACATAAGCTGAACATTCTTTGAAATACTTTTTTTGTCAGACTGTTAAAAGCTAAATAAATGAGCATAAAGCATTCATTTTTAGTGTTTATGGTTCAAGCTCTTACTCTTTTTAAACTATGAAATGATAAATCCCATTCTCCAGGTACAGTATTAATTTTGCAGGTCTTGTCTTTTGGTCAGCAACAAATTGCTTTAGAACCAGTAAGCTAAAGTGAATAGCAGTAGGGCAGAGGGCTCATGGGCTGGGAAGTCAAACTTTTATTTTGTGTACAGTGGTACAGAGCACCCTCTTCTGCAATTTACAGGTATTGGCTCTAAATTGCAGAGCACTTAGGAGGCTTTTCTAGATTTTAATCATGGATCAGCAATGAGCAATTGAGTCCTCAAAAAAGGTATCTTTGTGCAGTTTGCCTAATGATTATTGCTTCTTTAAAGTGCATTAAGATCTCACAGAAAGCACTAAATTGAGATTTAGGCCATTATGCTTGTGTCCAAGGTGGCTGCATGGGATGTGGCTGCTGTAGTTAAGGAAGTGTAACAAGTCCCAGCTGCTATACCCACTGCTCCCTCCAACAAAGCCATTTTTAGCATTCTCAGGATGTAACAAAGTGCTTCAGAGAGCCCTGGCTTATATTTTACAAATCAACTTTATAAGGTACAAAGAGCTGATGAACCGGTATATTGTTCAGAACATTGCCTTACAACAGTTCTTTCAAAGGAAGATTTTTTTTTTACTAACAAAAAGATGGGCTGAAAAATGGGGAGAGAGAATAAAAAAGACTTTTTTCATTTGAATGCAATGATTGTTTTCACTGGGGGTTTTTTTATTTGGCTGGTTTTTTGGTCTTTTATAATTAAAACTATTTTCTTCAACACCAGCATTGAGAGTGAAGAACATTCAAGATGTTAGAGGTGTGCTTTATCCTGAGGTGCCAGCTGGACATTAGATCAAAACAGAAAACCCAGGAAATTAAGAGGGCTGGGCAATCATCGATGTTCACATGAAGTTCAACAAGGGAAGATGCCAGATTCTGCACCTGGGGTATGATAGCCCTGAGTGTACAGACAGGCTGGAGAACAAGGTGCTGGAAAGCAGCAGGAATGGCCCTGAGGGGTCCTGGTCAATGGCAAGTTGATCATGAGTCAGCAGTGCCCGAGCAGCCAGGAGGGCCAGCTCTGTCCTGGGGTGCATCAGGCACAGTATCACAGCCAGGCTCCCCTCCCTTGATTACCCTGCTCTGCTCTGCACTGGGGCAGCCTCACCTCAAGTGCTGGGGGCAGGTTTGGGTGCCACTGATGCCTTTTGGGACTATCTAAAAACAGGCCAGACAAAATTAAGGGGAATAAAAAGCAGTTATATTTATTGAAGGGCCTTCAGGCAGACAAAGCCCCCTGCCAGGGGTTACACTCAAAATGGACAAGTCACAGGCTTTCATACTTGTAAGTCTGGTCCATTTGCAGATTGGGGGTTAATCTTCCAATTGCAGTTCCAGGTAATGAAGTAATTTACCAAGTTTGCTCCTTCCAACTCACTTTTGTTTACTTTTCTTGAGGCCTGGGACAGTAAGATCTCCTTGATTCCCAGGCCTGGAGAGGAATTGTTTTGTCTGACCAAAACAGGAAAACAGTAGCTAACACTCTATATGGAGTTTAGAGTTACACACTAAAGAATTGCAGGATTACAAATATATGAAAAATATAAAAGCTAAAATCCTAAGGCATCATTACAATGTAAAAAAGATACTAAGCCATTAGAGAGGACCACAAAGATGGTGAAGAACCCTGAGGGGAAGCCAAAGGAGAAGCGTCTGAGATCCCTTGGTTTGTTCACCCTGGAGGAGATTGAGGGGAGACCGCATTGCAATTTCCTCATGAGGAGGAGGGGCAGACACTGATCTTGTCTCTTTGGCACCCAGTGACAGGACCTCAGGGAATGGCCTGAAGTTGTGTCGGGAGGTTTAGGTTGGGTATTAGAAAAAGGTTCTTCACCCAAAGGGCACTGGAACAGGTGCCCCAGGGAAGTGGTCACAGCACCAAGCCTGACAGAGTTCAAGAAGTGTTTGGACAGTGCTCTCAGGTACATGGTGTGATTCTTGGGGATGAGGTTGTGCAGGACCAGGAATGGGACATGATGATCCTTTAGAGTTCCTTCCAACTCAGCATATTCTGTGATTCCATGAAATTTTAATTGGCTTCTTATCTTATGATGAATTTTCCTGATAAGTGTAACTTCAGGAATTGGTTGAATACCGGAACTCAGTTGATGGTGATACTATAGGCAGTAGCAGACAACATTTTAGTATCAGTTTAACCTTGAGCAATCACACCGCTATTCTGCTTTCATCTGTAAACTGCTGTTCAAAATCAATAATTGAGTGTATAGGGTGTTTTTAGCGAGGAGGAGCAATCAGCAACTCACATCTCTGTAATAAAAATTCAGAGGCATGTACTTGGGTTGAGATTTAAACATCCAGAGAAGTTTGTTATGCTTTGCAGTTGGATTTGACAGTTAACCAATCACTTGCCAGCAACCTTTTTATTTACTGACTTTAGAAGTTTAATGTATCACTTACTTTCTATCTTGCATCTCCTCATTTACCTGAAAATAGTATATCTACTCCATACTAGTTTTTAGAGCTACCGAAATCTCATGCATTGAAGTTAACAACAAAATAAAACCAGGCAAAACAAAAGTTTCTAGCAGTGCTCCTTGAAGTAACAAATGCAAAAATTACACTTGTGAAAACCAATGGTGCTATAACAGCTTTATTTTTTACTTAATACAAGGCAATTAGAGTGCCTTTTAATACTTCACATAACAGATATTAGCAAATACAAATATATATACTTTTTTGTTGTTTTTAATGAAAACTTCCATTTAAGGATTTAACTTAGAAATTTCAGTTGTGAAATCTCTCTAGATTTTTGCAAAGTTAACAGATATTCCAGTGCAAAAATAGATCCCATTACAGATAGCATAAAGTGCTTGGAACGAAGGACCAACTATAATTCAGGAGGGAAAGATAAGCACAAAAGTGGTTATTTAACCATGGGGAAAATACAACAACTCCTTACTGAAATACAAATGTACTACAAAGAGGGATGCAACATGTCAATAGCACTGAAGTTTAAAATAAGTTAACACCTCAGTGTAGTTTCATTATCAAGAGTGGTTCATATACTGTGTATGACTAGAGTGATTTTTCCCCAACACATACTTGAATGAGTAAAAATTAGTGGCTATCTGAATGTATTCCATGACAAATCTTCATGCCAGTGTTGCATTATGCTGTCTGTTCAGTACAAACAATGCAGATCAGAGCTGTGAAGCAGTTTGGTTAATATCCATATTTACTGCAACATTTCGTCACAGATAGCAGACCCTGTAAGCATGACAGTCATGGGGCAATAGAAATCAAGAATCTTTTAGGTGGGCTAAGGAAAGTGTATTACCATGTAACTGTTGTTTCCTGATACATGAATAATTTAAATGAGCAGTTACCAAGAGCAAACCACAGCCCTTTCAGGACCAAACCTGAATCCTCCTAGAACTCATTCTAGCTCTACATGCACTAGTTTGGCACAGTGCAAAACGTTAGCCCTTCACTTCAGTGATGCAATGCTGATTTGTAATAGCGACTTTCAGCAGTGGCAAGCCTCCAGTACCTGCTACTTGTTTCAATGATACCACAACATACTTGCAGCTTGTTCTGGAGTAGTTATGGCTGTAGCTCTGCTGTTTCGCACCTGGAAGTCTGGTGTATTCATCACCCTGTAACTCATCCCCATAGAGTGATGATGTCATATAGGTAATAACAAAGCATGTTTTAAGTGAGGTATACCAATCCCCTTTACACTCCGTTTCTCAATCCCCTTAGCAATGAATTATACAGATTAAAAAAAAAAAAAAAAGTATGAAAAAGGCACTTCAGCAGAGCCAGTACTAAGCTCTTACTTTACCTCAAGGCAGGACACAGAGGGACAAGGAACTTGTTTTAACTGTGGAACTTGTTTTAACTGTTTTTAAGAAATGTTGAGTTGGTCAGTGTTACCAAGTATACTTGGAAATATATAACCAATCTTCTTCAGGCTCATGCCAGCCTTTTCAGTATTTGCTGGGCTGCTATAGTTATTCACAGAAGAAAATGGTCCATGATTGGTTCATGGAGTAGCATCAAAACCAGTGCAGAACTTCTGTGGGTATTTAAGGCAGAGGCAAAAGGCATACAGGAACAGCTCAGGAACTGCACTTGTGTTCAAACCTCATTACTGAACCAATTTTTGAATGTAAAAGCAACACAGAGGGGTCCCAAAAGCATATTCTCCCATGACCGTTGTACAATGTGAACAAGAATTGGTTGTTGTTACTATGTAATTTCCCATCTAATATTAGTCTGGTTTGTAAAACTTGAAAAATTCACTGATTAACTGAAGCACTTGAACTTTCTTGTTTTTCAGGGGGATTTTTACTGAAACAGTTGTTTGTCACATGTATAATAAGGGTGTATTCTCCAGTTAGGGATCACCTAATGACTGAAACTACACTGCGCAACAGAAGCAGGAACTTACACATTAATATTATACCAGTTTCCAAACAGGAAAATTTTAGGTGAACAACTTGCAGTTGTTTGCAGATAGCAGCTGATTGCTAGAATCTGGAACATGGTCAGATCATGAATGCAGCTATCCACCATTTGGATAGAAAGAGAGCATAGCATTACAGGCATAATGTAAAGAAATACTGTGGCTACAAAGATCAGCTGAAAGCATTTTCAATCCCTAATTATGCTATCTACCAATTTAAAGTCATAAATAATACTGTTAAAAAAAAAAATCTACATCTTGTTTCTAGTTTTATCTGGCAAAGCCAGAAACAGCAACATGCTTGTGCTAAGCAGTAATTCCAGATGATGGGTACCTTTCTGGTGCAAAGCAGGGGTTAAAGAGCAGATATTACAAATCTGAGTGACAGTTCATGATTTAGAATTTGCTCTTGGCATTAGCAGCTTGTACAACTACTGTTTGCTGCTGTGGTCCAAACCCTATGTCTGCTTCTCACCCACTTCTTCCTACTAGATGTTCATGGAGCTGTGACAGTACCTCAGAGAAGCAGGAAAGTACTTAACTGCACAAACACCTAGTCAGAGTATGTTGTTGATTGTGATGCTGGTGGGACAATCATATATTTGGAGGGTTCACAGTTCTGTGTATCACCACTTGCTGATGAAGATCTGTGGTTATGATGGCCTGTCTCTTGCCATCCTACCTGCACAGTACTGCTTTGTGGCCTCAGTTTTGTCACCACTGACCTACACCAGCCTAGAGAAAGCCAGCTGGTCATGTAGGTTTTCATAACCTAGGGCTACAACACTGGTGGTGAGTTTTCTTGCCACTGACTGTTTTGGTGCATTCATTGCCAGCAATGGATATAGCACCAGCCCACTCCCACTCCTGACATGAATGTTTTAAAGACTAAAACATGCATGTCCTAAATATCTGTAGATTACCACTGGCCATGATTCCTGAATGAATTCTTTTAGCAACCCTAATAAAAACATACTGTACAGAACAAGATACAGTATGGTTGAAATCCCACAGCATCTCGTGGGTGCTTTACCACAGCTTCAGAGTTATACTGTAATGAGCTAAGTTCAAGTCTTTCACTGGAGAACAGTACAAGACGACTCCATGAGGCACTGCCCCTGTAAAGGAATTGTTTTCATTGCATTGAATTGCATTGCATTGAATGGTTATCAGTAGAGTGTCCAGTTGCTTTTCCTCTAGCTTCTTTGGGAGCATACTATCCCAGGAAAAGGAAGTTTGCATTCAGCTCATCATTTCTTTGATGAAATTGGCTCACACACAACTTTCTTTCACCTTCTCATCTTGCAGGAAGGAGTTAAGGATTGCAATGTCTACCACAGTCTGGTTTTTGTGCAATGACAAATCCTTAGTATGGTCGTCGTCACTTTGGTCCTTAGCAAAATTTACAAAAACCTACAAGAAAAAAAGGCCATGTTACACACCACTATAGTATTTCATTAATTCATGGCATTATAAGCGCTGGACATTCTGAAATAGTCCTGGGATTCAGTACTCTGTTTAATGCCCTCATAAGACAGGTCAACTAAATTGGTGGATGTACTCCTACCTCTCCAAAAGAAACTTTTGGCACCCAGGCTACTAAAAACTTACTTGGTCAAGTGTGGTCTGAGAAACGGAGTAGTCTTCTATGTGGAGTCTCTTCTTGTTCTGGGAGAGAATACTGAATATTTTGGCCAGGGAGGATGGTGAAGAAGGAAGCTGGTACTGCAGCATATTCCGATGTTTTTCCTTTAGGACACTTCCAGGGAAGGCATGCCCAAAGAACTCCTCAACAGGCTTCAGGTCTGGGTTTGCCCCTGCAATTCTCACAACTATGGTATAACCATCTCCAAACCTGCAAATAAAAATGTCAGTACAACGGTTAAGTGCTTCTGAACTACAAGTGAGGCTAAAAATCCAGCAGCATTTCCTATTGTCAGAATAGCAATGGAAATGCTGCATGAGGAACTAAGCCTGACTGTATCTCCCTAAAAATGCAAACTCTGTGATTTAAGTGAAGATAAAACACCTACCTGTTCTTTAGGTGCTGGACACTGCCCAGACACCTGAATCGCCCATTGACCATTATTGCCATTCGAGTGCACAGGGCTTCACATTCTTCCATGCTGCAGGTAAAAATAACTTCATTAGTACTGCAAACAGCAATAAAAATAACTTAATTAGTACTGCAAACAGATGTAAAAGCCAAGGTATGACACAAGTGGGCTGCTACTTACCTGTGAGATGTGAGCACCACTGATCTCCCCTCCTTGATTACACTCAGAGCACAGTTCCACAAGAAGCGACGTGCTTTGGGATCCATCCCTGTTGTTGGCTCATCCTGCAAAACGTATACAAAAAATAGATTACACTGCTACATTCACTGATAAACGTCATCTTTGAAATGACCTGTCCATTCCTGATTATGGATATTACGTTTTTCTGTTTTTCAAGAAAAATATTGACGAGCAAAGGTTGCAGACTCACCAGGAATACTACAGGTGGCCCTCCAATGAGGGCAATGGCTGTGGAAAGCTTGCGTCTGTTCCCTCCACTGTAATTCCCAGCATATTTTTCTCCGTATTTCACAAGACCCAGTTTCCGAATGGCCCACTCACCAACCTACGACAGATGGCACACCACCTTCAATCAAGCATAGCAACATCCACACAAAGCTTGCAAGCTTTGGCTTCAAAAGCAGCTTTCAGAAGGGCCACTTATCTGAGGATCTCATGTGGCATGGATATGGGTTTTGAAACACCCTTGGCACCTCTGGATCAGGATACATGTAAACCTGTCCCCAGGAGGCCTGAAAAATGAAATGGCTGTAGCTTATTGGCCCGTGGGCATGAGTTTAGCATCAGCTAGCCCACGTTAACCAACAGCCTAGTGCTCTTAGCAGCACCCAGCTTCAGCAAGCTTTCCGATTACAGCAGGGACATGGCCACTGCTGACCACCACACTGACATGGTGGTGCATCTTAGCCCTTTGGATAGGTGGAATCTGGCTTGCTGTTCAGTAGTATCCCTAATGGTGCCAACAGGCAGGCATTGTAGCCCTGCAGACTAAAGTCTGTTTTGGAGAAGAGATTCAGCTACTACTTACTACTACACTCAGACCAGAGTCCCTTTTTATATGGAGCTGATGAGAACATCCCATGGAAGAAAATTTGGGAGCAATCTTAGAGAGAGATTGCAGTTTCCACCCATCATGTCCACCCTCACAGAAGGATTCAAGCTACTTCGACATACCCTAGATATCATTTAGATATCATCTACCTAGAGCACTCAGGTCCCATACAGTAAAAGCTGTTAATTCCAGGAAACAGAACTGAGAATGGTGCTGCATGGTACTGGCAGCTATCATCCACTGCCTAAAGACTATTACTTAACCTCATGTCTGAATGCTGAAATAGCAGCACTTTAATGTGCACCACAGAAAGCTTTTAACACTCAGCACAAGGGTTCTGCTAAGCTGTAGTGTGTTTGTTTCTGGGGACTTTAAAGAATTAATTCACTTGACAGCAAGTGAAGTTCTGCATGAGCTGCAGGTCCACAGCCCTTACATTCTTAAAGGAAGAAAGTTGTTCACTGGAGAAGAGCATTCACTATGAGAACACAGACCCAAATCACCTCCCTTTCCACTTAGTACATTTTTTCAGGCAACACTGAAAAAATCTTGGGTTGCCCTGAAGGAAAGTGGGGCAGATTTTACCATATGGTATCTTCACATCATGGCATTACATGAGTTGCAAGGAGGGTGCATGCAAGCATGAACTTGCAAGTTGGTCACTGGGGTGGGTCCTATGGTGTTTCGTTTACCTTGCAGACTTCTTTCTCTGGAACACCTCTCAGGAGTGCAAAGAACTCCAAGTGCTCTCGCCCTGTCAGCAGTTCATTAACAGCATCGAACTGTGGGCAGTACCCCATGTTCTGATGGACTTCTTGGATGTTGGACAAGATACTGTAATATAAAAAAGCCTTTGTTAGAATTTCATGAGCATATGTGGCTATCTTAGATGTTACAACAGTGTGAAACTGTTTCTGGAGTCACTGAACTAAAAAAATACAGGATCCTAAAGTCCATCTTGATCAAATTACTTTTTCTCTCTCTCCCTTTTCCACTCCTGTTTTTAGGAAATGTCATTTAAACATGGAAAAGCTGTTACGCAGAAATGACTACCAGACTAAGTCAACTTTCCTAAGCCACTGACATACTTTACCAGACTCAAACAAGGGCTGAAACAAATGCCAGGAGTTGTCAACAGGAAAAGTGGAAGAGAGTTTTAATGTGAAAAAAAAACTGTTAAAACTGGAAGAAAAAGGAGAGAAAAGATGCATTGTCTTTTACCTGTTTCCTTTGAGGAAAGCTTCTCCTCCTGTCACATCTGTATCTCCAGTTAGCATCTTAAAAGTGGATGACTTGCCAGCACCATTTACTCCCAGTAGTCCAAAGCACTGGGGATATAAATGAGCACAGTGTATTTGAGAGCTGCATAATTTTCAGCAGTAACAAGATGGGAAGAAGCAAACTCGACCCTCAGGACTGCTAGAGGGACTCTCAAGTCCATTTTCAGAAAAAAAACCGTAAAAAAACCCCCAAACTTCTGGGGTTTTAAGTATAAGCCTTTAGGCTGTGAAGATGAACTAACAGTGGTGTCACTTTGATACACTGTCACCACAGTTTATTTGTGCCAAACCTTGCATACTGGAGTTTGGCTTCTGGTCCCAGACACTGGGAGTTAAGTATCTTCCTCAGAGGCAGAAACACACAGAACCACAAATTACTTCACCTTCTACTTTCCTCTGGTACAATTTGAACATTCATCTGGTTTTGATCTTACATGCTGTCTTGTGGCTCCTAAATACTGCAGTAATAGCAAAACAATGCATTTAACAAATAAGCTTACCTCTCCAGGGGGAATTCCAACACAGATCCTATCAACTGCTGGCTTTCTCTTCATTCTGTAAATCTGAAACCATAAGAAAAAGAGTAAGAAGGACAACGTCAAATAATTCTAATTAGAGCTGTATATATTCAATACTCCCAACTTGATCCAGTTTTGACCCCACTAAATTCCTCTGATAAGGCACAGTGAACTGCATAGCTTTTGTGTCAATGAGTACAAATTCGGAAATTCTGTCACCTTGGTTAGCTCCTTGATTTCCAAAATGTCACTCTGTCCTCCTCCACTAATTATCCTCTGCCTTTCTCTGGTTACATCCTCATCTTCATCATTCACAGGAGGCAGCTTGGCATAGACAGGCCTGAAGAAAGCAACATGATAAAGCCTTAGCAGAAAATGACAGGGCTCTCATAGGTAATATTCTCCCTATTTCATGGGTGACACCAATGAAAATATCACCTGCCTGTAGCAGCGCAGTAGAGAGGACAACCTACCTGGGCTTGATGAAGAACCTGTACTGGATGAGCACCGTGATGAGAAAAAACACAACACCCTCTACTGCCATGGCAAAGAGGTTCCTTCCCACCAGGTCCCATGACAGAGGGGACACAAAGCGATTCTCTCCTGCCAAAGTGAGATTAAAAGCACAATCACTTTTCCAGAGCAATGGGATCAGGCTAGCATTTCTTCCAGCAGAGCTCACCAAACTGGGCACTGCGACAACTGGTGATCAGCCAGTTGCAGAAGGGAAGGACTAGACCACACAAGGGGACAGCTGTGGCTGCATGCACATTTTTTACTTCAGTAATACTGGGACTCAGGCCCAGAGAATTCCATCTGCCAAAGAGCTAGCCCACCTTTACAAAAGGTTAATGTAGTACAGAAAGACCATGACTCAGGCCTGGCATCTACATGCCAGAAAAGAAAAAATCAGCTTTCCAGAACCTCAGCCAGTCCTTACACTAGGCCTAATGATCTCCATATAATTTTTCTTTATGCATTTTTATTTAATGCTCTTAACACAAAATTCTTTGGATCTATCTGCCGGTTTCTCTTAACAACTTAGAGTTGATGACTTGCCATGTTTGACCAGGTCTGTGCTGCAAATTGTGCACTTTCTGTTCCTGAAAAGTTAGAGGAGCTCATCTGGAGCAGACTCTAGATTTCTCTGCTCCTTTCAAGCCATTGTCTCTGTGATACACAATTTCACTCACCAAATCTCTCCAGAGCATCAGCCATAGCCTGGTTTTTCACCATGTCAATGAGTCCCCGGCCCAGGCAGAAGTGGGGGAAGATGAGGAAGACAGACTTCAGGATGTCATTGATATCTTTCAGCTTCTGTTAAAAAAAAAAAACAAGTGCCAGTGAGCCAGCTGAGCAGAAAGCAGCCACCACCTCCCTAGAGTGACCTACATTGTCACTGACCCCTCCTTCCCCCTTCCCCAACACTGCAACTGCACAAGAATCCAAGGATTAGAAACGTTCCCCCAGAAGCCAGAGCCATGGCTCCTCTGGAAAGTCAGTGTTGTTGTGCTGCTCATGATGCTGTTAAGATGAGCAAAATGCAGTAAAAGGTTTTCCCAAACACTCACAGTCTAAAAGACAGAGTCTGCAAACAATGATATGCAAAAAGACTAATGGCTGAGGACACAAGGAAGTTGAACTTGCACAGACTGGTTATGTCAGTGGTTGTAGGGAGTTCCTCCCTGTCCCATATTGGAAGCTCTAATACTCTTCCTTTGCTGTCTTCCAGCTGGCTTAGTCCATGGATTGTTCCTGCTCTGCCAGGTACTCATCTCTGAGCACATGCTCATTTTTACTGAGCTAGAACAGGCTTCGTAACAAAAGGAACCATCATCAAGGACTGTGTCCTTACGCCCCCAGGAGGAGGTACAATCAACAAGTAAATCCCAGGGTGTCTCCCAAGCCTCCTCCCACAAGGAACACTTCACATCACTGTGGGTCAAACAGTGCTTGCTAAGACATCTTGTGTTGTCTACAAGCATGAGAACTGGTACCTTCCCCAGGAGGCATCTGGTGTTGAAAAACTGAAGTGAAGTGTGTAAGTTCCCCAACAAAGCTAGAGAAGTATCTACAATAGGAGGCAAAATTCAGAGCAACTAAATGGTTGAGTGATTAAATGGCCGTCATAGATGGAAAATGCCTTCATTAAAAACATACAAGAAATTGCATTTTGAACATAAGAAAACTTTTTTTTCCCCCTAAGAATGACTGAAAAGTGGAAAAGGTTGTCCAGAGAGAGTGCAGAATCTCTCCCCGGAAATGTTAAAATCTAATGGCCCTGAGCAACCTGCTTGTAGCCGTTTGACCCCACTACAAAAAGCCAGGCCATGCAAACCCAAAACACTGCTGTAGCTAATCCTGCTTTGAGGTTGGACTAGAGAATCTCAGGAGCTCCTTCCCCACCTTAACTACTCTGTGAGGTTTTCTAACGGGGGCTTTAACCCATTTCTACCAGAACCCATGTTTGAAGCGCTGCTGAAGCTAATGAGTACAGGGCCTAACTTTTCTGGAGATCTGGCTGCTAAAGGCAGCATGGAACCAACATGGAACCACAGTGCAGGAGCACAAGGCAGTGAGGAACCTCTGGAAAAACATACATTGTTGGTGAAGAGCTCCAGGACAAAGGTAGCCACACTCCCATTGATGCCAATGAAGAGATTCACACTGGTCAGCACAACATATGCCGTGCTAGGGATTTTGAACACAAAGGAGGCTGGATACATGAGAGGGGTGATGGACCACCTGGCAAGAGAAAAGCAGCAACATCAGGTAACAACCTTCCGAGTCCAAAAGCCTTCCCAGTCATCCTCTGATGAGAAATCCCTTACCCATAGAGAAACAGAAGGAGAGCCAGCACAGGCAAGTTGGAGGAGGATACATAGGACTTCTGTTGGAAGCAGATGAAGATGATGACAACTAGTGTGGCTGGAACAATGTAGTTGCACTAGAAGGTGAAAAACATTACTTTAGAGTTCTTTCCAGATGACATAAAAAAAAGGAGAGATGTTTTTCTGCTCTAATGCAATACTTTTCAAAACTCTTCAGTGTTCCCAAAGCTGTTTTCAATGGGAGACTCTTAAAAGTTATCATATGTGTGAACCATAATACAGCACACATGAATTTACATTTCTTGGTGCCTCTAGAAGTAGTCAGACTCTCAGAGGTTTCAGACACCACAGGCTGAGAAAACTTGCTTTGGAGAGAGCAGAACAAGGGGCTACACAAACAAGCATTTTCGGGCAAGCATTTTAGAGTGACAAAATAAAAGCTAAAGATTGAGCTTCTGGTTGTCCTTCCATCCTCTGTTGTATTCCTTGACCCACTGAGATGAACCACTGCTCCATGAGAGTAAACACAAAAGTCATATTCGCAGTTGTTATTTACTGAAATAACGTGGTGCCCACTGGCCCAAACTGCACTGTGCACTTCAAGACACCCTTGAAAAACAGAGTATAGTTTAGCCCAGCTGAAGTCCTTACCATATCCCACACAAAGTTGGCCAGCCAGTAGATCACAGGCTTCACACCACTGATGAACTGCAAGTGTTTAGCCTTGCTGACACGTTCCTGAATAAGGAAAACCACAAAGCTGGCAGGAACAAAGGACATGGCAAAGATCACGCAGATGGACACAAGGACATCCACAGATGTGGTCATCCTGGATAAAAAAAAGGAAGAAAGCAAGTTGTTTGCATGCTGGTACTGGCTCCTTGTTTGTATGCTGCTAATGGCTCCTTTAAGATGAAATGAGGCAGCTCATGCAGGGCAGGACAGAAATTATTTCTTCTGCTGTTGTTATTCTGTCCTTATACTCAGAATCCTGAGTAAAGGATTACCATGCAAGGCTCTCTTAACCACACAGTTCTTCTCTAGTCATATAGCAAAAGGAACATACACAGTCTGTTGCCATCTGAAGCCCAACATCACAGCCGGGAGACTGGTGAGTAGCTTCAGCACAATAGACTGCTTTCTGCTTTCCTTATCACCACCACTTCGTTTCCCACATAATCAGTTTCCTGGGGTTGCTGGGATTTGTCTTTTTTGATGATGTTTCAAAGTTCAGAAGTGTCTGCCCATCATCTGCCAGTGTTTTATGGATTGAAGGATATATATGCACACAGATTGTGAGTTCTGACTCTGATCATATTGGAAGTGGACTAGCCAATGCCTCAGTGAAATTAACCTCAGTGCATTACTGTGTGCCCCCCAGCTTGAGACAGTGGGCAAAACACAAAAGGACATATTAGTCATCCCTAGTCAAATGGTGGGGACAAAAGAATGACCATATTCATAGTGAAACACCTTTCTGAAGGTAGCTGAGAGGAACTTCCTAGAGTTGCAGAAGGTCTGATCCCTGAAAAGGACAGGTTCTTAGAAACTGCAGCTTCCAGGGACTCAAAGACAGTCAAAGTTTGTACAGCAGTGCTGTTCAACAGCAAATTCCCAGCAGCACAGGTTGCTACCTGCCCAGACCAGAGAAAATAAGGCCCACATGTTAAGAGCCTAAAGGATAGAGGCCACTGACTGTCCACCAGTGAGTCCAAAACCTCCCATGTTGCCTGTTTCCAGTCATCAGCAATAAGCCCAAACCCATCCATATTCATGTCACACTTACAGAGCTACTTCAGAGAGCTGCTGTTTGGTGAGGTTGAGTGGGTGATTGAAGGCAGTGATCCCATAAGCACTGGGGTTTTCACCCTGCTGGAGGTTAGCCCGAAGAATGGCATTGTTGATCACATTCAGGAAGGATGCAATGGCATGCCAGCCCTTGTTGTTAAACCACACCTACAAGACAGCACATGAGCATCAGAAAGGCACCATGTACATCAGCCACCAAAAGCTTCCTAAACCCTGCAGAATACCCCTTCCTCTTATGAGGGCATATTTCTTTCCACATCCTTTCAGCTAGCTTGCTGAGGGGCAGAACAGAGTTTCATCAATAAGCACAAGAGGCTGCTGGAAGCTATCACTGATCCAGCACTGAACTCCTTTTGGCATTTAGGCCTAGACTCCACAGGAGAAACAGATTCTGAGGAAGCCCACACAGAGCTACAAGCTACATTTACTCCACTAGCAAATACAAGGAACTCTGGTCTATACAGTTTTCCGAGAAAAACTGCTGTGCCTTCAAGTCACTAGAGCTTCAAATAGAAGGTACGGAAATGAAGATTGGTTAATTTACCTTCACGTTGTTCTTTGTATCCAAGCCTTTCATGAAACTTGATAAACTGTTGAGAAATCGATCCCCAGAACTCCCCTGCAAAGAGCAAAGCAACAATTACTTCCTCTCTAAGAATACCTTTATTCATGCCCTGGGGTCTAGCAGAGACTAAACAATGTTTTTCACAGCTCTGACAGCTTTCTGCCAATTCAACACCCTCTACCCACTAAACTGGAGGTGGTTGGAAGGCTGAGTATCTGCGGGGCTTCTCTTCACCCTTTCCTTTCTGTAGTCTCACCAGTAAGAAGGGTCAGTCTTGTGCCTGTTTTTTTTTTTCCCAGCAAAATGTATTAACCAAAGTTGCATGCAACCTTCAGAGACATTACAACCCACAGGCTGGAAGTCTCAGGAAAACAGTGGCTCAAATTCTTGTCTGAGCCAGGGCAGACTCCACACAGGAACATTCAGCTGAGGTTTTGAAGATGGCAGCAACTAATTCTTAATTCCCCAAGACAGGCCACCCTGTCCTACCACAAAATATTCAGATGTCTGCAATCCCCACTGGCTTGCAACTGGTGTTGGGCAGAACCCACATCAGCAATGTGGGCTGGGTAAGCTTTAGCTGAGCATGTCTTCAAGCCTTCTGCTACTCCCAGACAACAGCCTGGGAGATTCCAGCTCAGAGGTAGTGGGGAGAAGTTAGTGGACTAACACACATGCTCCTCATTTTATGGCTTCCAAGTCATCTCCCAAGAACAAGACTCAGTGCATCCTGGGCTTATAGGGGACAACTGCTCACCTGTGCCAGCTCCAAAATCTTCTTCACCTGTTTAATAGCATCAGTGACTTCATGGCTTGGAGGAAGCACGAGGGAACTGCTGGCTCCCAAGGAAAAGCCACCATACCTGAAAGTTCAGATAAAAAGTGATGCTAAGATGTGACTCAGTGACCTCCAGAAAATGCCACTCCTCATTCCTCTCCGTGTGTCTCCTCTTCCTGCAGTATATCCAAGGATAGTGTTTCCACTCTTACATGAAGGGATGACTTATTCTCCTACATGGCTGCTTAGCCATGCAATCTTCTACTCTTTGTTGCTGAGGTTAAATACTCATATAACGATTGCTCAGCATGCTCTCCATTTAATAAAGGCAGCTATTCTCTGCTGTGGGCAAAGCAGGACATCCCCTGCTGCCCTTGCTTGGAAGAATAGCACCTCCTAGAATAGGGTACCAGCACACTGGTCGTGCGAATCTTTTCAGGGCTGCTCTGTGCAAAAGCAGACTTGCTGTCTAGTACTCTGGGGTTGTCCCAGTTTATCCTTAAACATCTTCCTCCAACATCTGGTAGTTAAGAGTCCTGTAACACAAACTACAAAGCAGCGTGGATGTGACCTGCTAAATACTATGCTCAAGGTTTAGTGAACATATTCAAGCTGAATAAAAGGCAGTAACTCACCTGAACTCGTTCACCCAGATTTTATTCTTTAAGCTGCAGAGAGAAAAAAAGAGTTGATATATAATACACAGAACTAGAGGAGAGACAGACCTAACAAATCTGCAGGCACTCAGTTAGGGAAAAGAGTGCAACAACCTCTCAGCTATCTGATATAGCTCCCATCAATTTGTCTTCAGTGCAATCCCTAGGCTTCCCCCATAATCTGCCCATGAGAATCAGCACACAGAATCACTAACCAAGCAGAAACATCACTTGAGCTGAGGGTCAGGGTTATCTGAGGATCTGGGTGGATTTGGCTCATTACTGAAGAGCTTGGGCTGCTCGGGTTTATTTGCCTGGTCTGTGCATCACCCACAAGCAAGCAGTGTTTGTCAGGGAGGGAAGGGGGAGTGTTCAACACCCACCTTTTCCCAATGATCTGCGCGTAGGTCTTCACTAGGTAGTCTGATATATTGCGGCCTGTCAAATTCTGGAGGATGTCAGCTGTGTCTTGCTCACGCTGGTGTCGCCAGTGAAAACACAGATAAATGCTCATCAGAAAACACAGGTGCTGAGTGAAACTAATCTTATGCAATGCTGCATGCAAGAATCACACTTAGACTCTCTGCTCCTTGTAAGCATTCCTCACTGCAGTACCACTGAGCTCCCTCCTACCTGCGGGGGTGGCAGGCCACCTGCACCAGGGGGGCACACAGGCAGCATCTTCTTGATCTTCTCACTGCTACACTCGCAAGATGGGGAAGGATTCTCCATGCTCCAGTTGCCTTTCAGGAAGATGTCCAGGACTGACTCTGGGACTGAAGCGGTTGTCCATTCCTTCTGCCCTACAGTGCAAGGAGTGTCTCTGTGTTTGGAAAGAGGCAAGAAAAAAGCAGTATAAGACAAGTAAGATGGCCTTTGCTTACAAGACATTTAAAGATCATACTCCATAGTCCTCAGAAGAGGCAGCGTGTTTCTCAAAGGAGCTTGACCTCACTGAGACAAACAGCTCAGAGCAACAGATCAGACTCTGCAGCTTTTAACAGATCCCACTGTGAAAGAAACTGAGTCTGGCCAACACTGAGTAGTGCCAGGCACTCCCCTCTTTGCATTATAATGAAATGCTCTGTTCCAGTCCCAGCAAGAATGCTGTCCAGAGTTCAGGGAACATCTGGAGAATGCTCTTAGTCACATGGTTTAGTTAGAAGCAGTCCTCCTAGGAGGAGATAGTTGGGCTCGGTGATTTTCATGGGTCTCTTCCAACTTGAGATATCCTGTGATTTTAAGATCACAGCAATCTCCTTGGATGACTCCTTGGATAATATTTCTGCCTCTGGGGCATCAAAACACTGCTCTTCCCCAGGGTAGCAGTGGGCAGCTTTTTTCCCATGGCCCATTGGTGAAATAGCTCAGCTTTCATGCCTGTTAAGAAGGATGCAGCTTACTTTCCACCACTGGCCAGTATATGAGACACCTTGCCTCCCTCCCCATCATCCTGTGAACATGAGCTGCACGTCTTCTGGACACACCATCTTGGACTCTTGGAGTGTATACCTCTTCTACATTCACAGACTAGATCTTCAGTGACTTGCCAAAGGCCATGCACCAAGTCAGGTGGCAGAGTTAGGAAACAACACAAATGCTGTCTGGCTCTCCACTCCTTCTGTTGGTGTTTATGGGGTGCTAACTCAGGTTTCTAATGCAGCTGGAAACAAAGGATTATGGAGTGGAAATAACTACAGTCAACAATGTATAACAACATAAATAGGTCCTTTACCATGTTCAGAGCTGAACAGTAATTTGAGTCATTTGCTCTCTCCTCTCCATCTCAGTCAGCAAGGACTTGCACTCAAACCTCACTTCCTCACCAGACTGAGGGTTAGCAACTTTTAAAAAGGTTCTGAGCAGAAAAACTGAATATGATGACAACTCTTCTGGCTTAAATCCTGCTCTGGCCATACATTGCTATAATTTCCTAAAGTCAGCTAGAGCCACCAGAGGTGTGCTTCCTCTTCCCAGACCAGAATTCCACTTACGGGATGGAATGTCCCTGCATACAGCGTGTCCCAAATCCCGGCTTATCAAGAAGGGCATCCAAAAGCTTGTGAGTGCCTGCATCTTCTGGAGCATCGTTGCTATGGGAACAGCAGAAAAACACTATCAGTCAGTGTGGTAACAAGCACACAGCAAAAGAAGCAACAGAGCAAGGCCAAGAGCACAGTGAAAGGATGTGGGTGGGGGATCTGCCCTTGAAGAATGCTTGGACTAAGAGCACACACACATTCCAAGTCTTTGTACACAGTATTAGGAGAGTCATAGTGCCATTCAGAAAGGGATATGGCCTTGCCTGTACACAGAGCTGGAATTTAAAGGTCGAAGAAGAAAACACCACAACTCTGTCTTAAAATGTACTTCTGAGATAAGCACAAAACCCAAAACAACCTGTTAAGGAATTCAATAATTCAAGTTTGCAAAGAAGATAATTTTTAGGCCACACAAAACATACCTAATAAAAGTGTACTGCTCATCGTACATCCAGGGTTGTAATTCCAGGCTTGGATACTTCCCAAAAGGAGGAACAATTAGGCTGAACATGAGAGCAATACACACAAAGACAGCTGGCAGCACAATCTGAAATTGCAAGGAAAAAACAAGTCCTTTTTAAAAGAAAATATTTCCAGAGGCATCAGGAATTACATATGAATCACTTACTGGATCAGAACTTTTTCAAAGTTTCCCAGGAATACCTTTGCTATTTACACCAAAGCAGTGCTAGACACCAATACAAGATCTATCTCAGCATTCAATCAGGGAATTCACTTCAGATGAAGAGGACTTAGCTTGCAAATGCTGTTCTCAAGGGCAAAATTACATTCTGCTGTGTGAGAATCCTATAACCACATGGTTTATCACGCAACTCCTTTCACTTGCACAGGCCTCCTTCAGCCCACACAGTGAAGTGAAGGCTAATTTTGTTTATCTGCATTCCCTTGAGGTTTTTAGCCCACTATCAGACTACAAGACAGAGTCCAGAGCTGTCCCTGCTGAGGGACTCTGCTCACATAAGAGGCTCTCACCTGGGCAAAAAAGCCCTTCCGGCTTCTCTTGGCAATGAGCATTCTCTTCCACAACAGAGCCATGAACTGCTGCTGGGTGAGCTTCCAGCCCTTCATCTGGTAGGAGCCTTTCCCATCCATGCCACTGAGAAGGTCTGTCTCTCTGGATTCTGCTAGCAAGAAGAAATCAANAAAAAAGCATAGTCAGCAGCAGTAGCAACAGAAATTTACATGAATGTATTTTCTCCCTTATCTCTAAGCTTTGAATGGGAGGATTGAGCAGGCTGTGGATACTTCATTGTCCCCTATTCCCAAAGGCAAATACATCACCACTCCTTTGGCAGTCTCAGCCTTCAGATCTTCAGTACTTAAAATATGAAAGAGCATCCACAGGAAGAAAACAGACTTGAACTCTAGCAATACCTGGATCTATGTCTGAGTCGTTAGGATCAAATGCATCATCTTCTGTAAATGGACGAAGGCAGCTCTGTCTGTCTCCAAACACACGTCTGTTCCTTCTGGCTGGCAATGTACCATCTGAAAACAATGCTGTTACAGTTAGCTGAACTGCTTCACTTTATCTCCAGCTAGCCCCAGAAAAACCAAAGCAATATAATTTTCATTTTACATGTCTTCCATTTGCAAACTGAAGAGCTGATCTGGAGTGACTTCAGTGCAGGTAAAAGCAAAACCAAGACTGGCAAGCAGAAATGGGCTATGTTTTATGTGTCATACTTTGTGTCATGTCCCAGAAACTTCTTCTATTGCCTTTTTTTTTTCCAGGTGAACAGCAGGCTGCTCTCATTTGAAGAAAACTCTCATTTGCTACATGAGAGTCATACGTAGTCATGTGACTGCAAGTGCAATTTGCTGTTATGAGCACTCAGTGCAGTGATCTGCTCTCAGAGAAAGTAGTTTGGACCCTACTGTGGTCTGATATGTCAGGACTTCTTCAGAGCAGATAACAGTGTCAGTCAAGTAATTTTCAATATACTCAAACACTAGAAACTCTTCACTATAACAAAACCCAGCTACTTCATGTCATTAAAAATACTAGGACAGAAGAGCTTCAGTTCAGTCTCATTAAAGGCCTGCCACACCGTGGCATGTGTCACTTCTGTAGG
This sequence comes from Toxostoma redivivum, assembly GCA_013397375.1. Lineage (NCBI taxonomy): Eukaryota > Metazoa > Chordata > Aves > Passeriformes > Mimidae > Toxostoma > Toxostoma redivivum. The sequence continues at coordinate 109,249 of VXBI01013240.1, read as the reverse complement.
GGACAGCTATACCCACCTGAGGTTTCTGCATCCACACCACTATCATCAGCCACTTTCAGGAAGATCTGAAAAGGAATGATAAGTGACAGTGAAAATCAAAAGAGGAGAGACACTGGGGGCACTGCTTCAGAACATGCTATGTGAGACTAGCAGGTGCAACAAAAGAGGATACTGAGTTTATCCTCTGCATGATGGAGATATGGACTTTGTGGCTTCTCTTCAGTTTCCAGGAGTCAGACTGCTACCAGCTGTTCCCCCTTTCCAATATCAGTTCTCAGGGCATCTCAAATATGAGCTCTTTCCTGTCTCAGAAATAGACCTAGTAACTAAACTTGGTGAATCTCCTATTTCTCCATGTCTAACAGTGGTCTTACTCTTGCTTGAATAGGCACCTCCATGAAGGCGCTTGACCCACGGACTCTCCTAAACCAGAAGAATACCATTTTCAAATTGCAGATAACAACCAAGGTCTTCAGAGCTGTGAAGGACCTAGAGGGCAACCTCAGTAGGTGACAGCACCACTGTTTCACTTTCCCTTATCATTCTTTAAAAATAAACAAATAAAGATCCACACAGAGATAATGTGCATGATACTTCTGTGATAAAGAGACCTGGTAGCTGGAACACAGTCACATGGAACAAACCTGAAACCATAAAAAAAATCCCTGACAAGGGCATATGTCTAAATTGTTTACATATCATATGTATCCAGTACTGAAATATATGTTTTCAAAAATATATATTTTTGCTAAATGCAACACAAAGAACCCCTAAAAATAATTCAGACATTAGAAGCCAAATCAGGAGCCAACCTACACGTGACATCTCAGCAAAGTGCAGGTGAGTACACAGGACCTGTCCATGCTTGCCTGTACCACCTTGCAGTTTTTAATGCACACCTCTATGAGCACACACACAGGGCAGAAGATAATCTGTTTTGGAGAGGAACACAAAGCTGCCTGTTCAGTCAATTTTTACAGGAAGCAATAAGGCTTCATCTCATTCTTAATTCTGTCATGATTCATTTTGCCTAGTTTAGCACAAACAGGAATCAGCAGCTCACTAACCTCCTCCAGAGTAGTTTCAGAGATGCCATAGCTGGAAATGCCAAGATCAGAAAGACGGTCGTCAATCTCATGGAACAGCTCCACAAAAGCTCCCTCTTTAGCAGCTTTGTATGGCAAGACATAGGTTAATTCATGACCTATGTCCTCCACCAGTCTTGCCTCAGGAACATGTTTTGTAATGAGATTTGAAATTGCAGAGACATCTAAGAAAAAAAACAGATATAAAAGATAGTTCTGTTCTGGTTACTGTTCATTTTGTGGAAAAAAAGAGCTCAGCCTTAAAAATCCTGCCAGAAGAAAAGGAGGACAAATAAGACAACTCTGAAAAGAAGCTCATTTCTATGAAAAGTCTCATTTCTTTTTAATGTAACACAAGCCTGGACCAAAGCCTGGCTACACTTTTTATGTGCACAACTCGGGAGAGCTTGTACATGCTACGGGAAGACCTGCAAACAAATCACTGATACACAGCTCACCAACATTATATATTGCTAATAGGCCAAGCAACTACATAATATTTGCTTATTAACTCTCAGGACAGCTTGAATTCAAAATGGCTCACTCCAGAAAAGCATTCCAATATTTAAAATACCACCACTGTGAATTTAGTAATTGTCACAAGACTATAGCTACATAGGAGCAACAAGGTTAAGGCAGCTCTCCGAGGCGAACTACAGAGCATTGTCAACTGGGATTCAATCTTAAATTATTTTCCAAGCCTCACCTATTGTCAATGTGTCACTTTCATGGTCACTGCCAAGGCCAGCATCAGAGCTGCTCTGAGAGACACTGTCATCCTGGTCACAAAGGAGAAGACAAACATTATTTCCTGCTTTTTATTCAAAATGGGGTCCAACAGATACTACACTCTAAATGTTCAACCAAATGCTGCAGATGGTGACATAGCATTGCAAAGGGCTAAAACAGAAGTTAGAGATCAGGGTATAGAAGTGAGTGTTACAAAAGTGTACTCCACCCATTTTGTATCTCTCTGATCTTCTTGGGACCACTGGCACTGAAAGAAACTACAATGGTAATGTATGTCCCATGCAACAGTTTAACTAGACATGGTCTGGCACAGTACCCATGGAACAGGTAACACTTCTTTCAAAGAACATTTCAAAGAGACATTCTACCATGGAAAATCTTAGCTGCTGCTTTCAAAAAGCCTAAGATTTAATGAAGACAGAATAAACATGAGCAGAAAAGGCCAGCTGTACCTTTTTCAGATAGGAAACTGTGCTGCTGCTGTTTCGGCAGGAGCTCAGAGAGGAATCCACATCCTTTTTGACCAGGGTCAAATAATAGCCTGTTCCCAGCTGATTCTTCAGGAAGAGAGAAGAGCCAACACAGCAGAGCTTGCCATGAGAAATGATGGCAATCCGATCCCCCAGAATGTCTGCCTCATCCATGTGGTGTGTGGAGAGAATGATAGTGCGACCTGGAAGACAGCAAGGAAGACACGGCTGGTAAGTCAAACAACCCTGTGCTGCCACGCCAGAGCCACAATCACCTGCATCTTGCCATGAAGCTGGTGCCACAAGTTTGGCTCCTTTGAACATGACTAGGAGTATGGAGAAGATTCACAACTGCTGTCATGGTTTATTCTCCCCACTGTCCGCTGGCTCTTGTAATGCTCAGCAAAGGCAGGTTTAATTTCATGTCTGCAAGGTTGGTTGCATGGAGCAGAACTGCTGAACACCAAGGGTGATTTTCTGACTTCACCTGCCCTTCCTCATAACACAGTAAATTTTTTTTCATGAATTCTGACATGAATAGGAGGAGAAAGGAATATGGATGAGAGATCTGAGCATCCTTGTCCTGCGTTGTCTTTGTTCATTCCTTGGTGCAGGCAACAAATTTACGAAGACATATTGCTGTTTTGACAACAGTCACGAATCAGATTGGTTTTCTTTTGCCTTCCACAATACATTTATTAAGAATAGAGAAAAAGATGACATACCTTGCCGGTACTTCAGAAGCAGTTCCCATATTCCTCTGCGAGAATAAGGATCCACGCCAGCTGTAGGCTCATCCAGAATGACAACCTTGGAGCCACCAACAAACGCTAAGGCAACAGAGAGCTTCCTCTGCATGCCACCTGTCAGGCACAAGAACAAAGAGGTGTTCAGGCTGATGCAGAGATGAGTGGAATAGCAATGCTTGAATTGTGGTGGATAATAAGCTCTCTGAAAGAAAGTAGACTGAGGAGAACAAGTACTGCTGCCGTTTCAGGCCTTCAGGGTCCCACCACTTTCTGGACAGTGAGTAATTCATCTGGATAGTCTCTCCTCAGTGGAGTCTAACTCTCCTCCTACTGCACAGAACCCCACCTTGCATGTCCTTCCTTAAGTTAATTATACTGTCTCAACACCAGGAGTAGCAAATCACCAGCTTGGAGGCCTGAGGATCTGGAACACAGGTCTCCAGAGCCTAGTTGCAGAAATAAGTCCCCATGAGACTCCTCTTCCATGGAAGTGTTCCAAAGGCAAAAGTAAGGAATTATATTGCATTCCTCAATACCAAAGTCAACCATCTTCTCTCCCTCCCCAAAGTGCAGTCTGTACTGATACTTGAGTAAGACAAAGGCATCTCAGTCCCTCTAGTACCTGGTACAGACTGATACAGGAATTCTGCCCCTCCTGAACAAAGGAGAAGGACACTCCAGGACACCAACTGAAGGGGCAGAAGACAGCATGTATGGTTCACAAACAGCAAGAGACTTGGAGACTATGGTCCAAGCCACTCTCACCTAAACTCATAAACCCCAAATATAATAGTAAGCTTTGGACAAAACACAGCAAATGCAACTGAACTATATCATGATGGAAACAAATAGAAAATACTCAGAGAAAGTGAGTGACTTGTTATGGCTATTAGATAGCTTGAGACTGTGATGTTTACTAAGATACATTGATTAGGTACTTAATAAATAACTAATTTCCTTAAATGCTTAATTATATAGTATTCTATACTATAATTCTATATATAATTGCAGGATCCCATCAAGGTCCATAACACAGCCTGTGCAAAAGCCAATGAAGTGTTTCTGAGGCTGAGAAATATAACAGATCTGAACCTACCAGAGAGCCTGCTTGTCCTAGCTTTCAGTTTGTGAGGCAAACCAACATCTGTTGCCATCTGCTCCATCTCCTCTTTCACCTTCTTTTCCGGCAGCCCTTTGAGCCGAGCATAGAACCAGATGTGCTCCTCCACAGTCAGCCTAAGGAACAAATGCAGCCTCAGGGCACAGTTGAAAGCATCATTCTGGCATTCATCCCTTTTATTAGCATTACTGCAGGCATTTCTGTTTGCTCAGAAAAACATCTTTTAAGTCTGAGGTTTCATGAAGGAGCCACAGACTGTGTGCACTCAGCTTGGGCCTGACTTCAGAGTGTGACTCTATTCAGCACCCATGTAAATATTCCTTTTTTAAGGGTGCTTGACAGTACCACAAACAACCCAAATCACTAGGCACCCAGGAAACACTTGGCCTGAGCAGAGTAGATTATTAACAGACATGAAAGATGAAAGTACAAGCTCTTGCTGGTCATTCCCAGGCATTAGGAATGTGCTAACAGAATGCTCCTGTACCGATCTCACACCACTCCACTGTCTCACACCATGCACACACAGAAAAAGTACTGTCAAAGCTGAAGCACACTGCTGTATCCTAGAGAACCCAAACCTCTGTTGGATAGCACCAATCCTGTGTCTCCCAGATGATACTCACAAGTCAAACAGCACATTGTGTTGTGGACAGACACCCAGGTTCTGCCTGATGGTGCTAAGCTCAGAGCGGATATCTTTGCCCAGGATGAAGGCTGTACCCGATGTTGGGGGGAATAAGCCAGTCAAAATTGACCTGAAAGAAAAATAGAACAGATCAGCAGGTTCCACCACTAAGGAACAGTGAATGGCTGAATTAAGAGCAGGTAGAAACCGTGGGGAAATCCCATATCAAGAAAGCAGACTGAAAAACATCTCACTAATGGATTTTAAGTAAACCAAAGTACAAATCAGCTCCAGTGGTGATCAAATAACGCCCACATGGCTGCTAGAAGGAAAGGTTTTTTTTCTTCTAAAAGCTTCTTGTTCTTTCAGTACCAACTTGCTTTCTTTCACTGGTAAGTCAGAATCACAAATGGCATTACTACAAAATGCTGCCTACAGATTCATTTCACCCAGCCTCAATCTGAACCCCCTGTGTTGTGCTGTATCTGTAAGGCAGCAGCACAACTAGACTAAATCAGCAGAGGCACTCTAGTCTGCACCAGCTTGCACACTGCAGTTCTATGGCTACCTTTACTACAGACATAGGAGCTACAGTATTCAGTCACTTCCCTACTGTCTTGAATCATTATTTTGCTCTTACATAGTAGTGGTTTTCCCTGCTCCATTATGTCCAAGGAAGGAAGTGATTTGTCCTTCATAGAAGTTAAGTGTAAGACCATCTACAGCAACTTTCTTGCCATCACGGTAAACCTTGACCAGGTTCTGGATAGAAACACCAAGACTCAGATGCACTGGCTCTTCCTCCTTGCAGACTGGAAGAAAACACAACAAAGTAAAGAGATATGATAGGTTTTAACAGAAATTACATGGCGGTTTTAATAGACATCACATTCCCCCAAGCCTGTGAAGAAATGAGCTATATGAAGAACTGACCACATTTCTTCCTCAGAGACAAGAATCTTCCACAGAAGTTATCTTTTAGCTGTTTTCTCTCTCCTGGGCTAACCTGAGAGCTGGAGATCTTCAGTGTTACCAAGGTCAGCAAAAATACAAGCACTTATCAACTCCATGAGCCTGGAGTACCCAGCTATACTGAGGTGGGCAAAGTACCTTGGGATTATCTGGATGCACCCACCTGATAAGCATACCCAAACTATGATAACAAGAGGGTGACCAATTTCACCTACCCATGCCAGTACTGCTTCTGCTGTCCTTGGACTCTCATTTCAGAAAAAGGCAGACCTTAACACTTCACTTCAGAAAGGCTTGTGTCCAGCACTCACCTTCTGAAGACCCCTTCTGGTCAGGATGGGGGTGCTGCCTGTCCTGTGGCTCCTCTCCAAACCAATAGGACTTTTTAAAAGGAAAGTACCAGGGTCTGGGAATCCCATACTGGCCTAAAAAAAAAAGCATTACGTGAGCCTGAGTGCATCTGTCCCTTCTCTTTCATTATCTTTCATGACAAGAAGAGAAGTACTCCACCACCAGATGAGGCACGACTAAGAAGAAATCTTTCTATATGAGGACGCTGACAGACTCCAGGTAAGAGACATCTAGGGTTAAAAAGCCTATGCTGAAAGGTGCTAAGTAGCACGTGGTACTGATGCTCTTAATTCCCCCCTTGCAGCACAGTCTGTGAATTCCAGAGGAGGGAACAAATGAAGCACAGCAAAGCCTCTGGAGCTAGATTAGCCATGGCCACAATGGGGTCATGCTTCTGTGCTGGGCAACATTCACTGCTGGAAGCAAGCTACAGCCTTGCTCTGACACTCCATGACCTTTTAACAGCTCTGCTTAAAAATGGGCCAAATTTGCACCTTAGCAAGTGAAAAGGGCAAAAAGATTTCTTTAAAAGCCTTAAGACATCTCTCAAAAGTAGATCTCACCTGGGAAGACAGATTCAATGTACCAGGTCATGACTCCATACAGGAAGGTATCAAACAGCATCATGACAGCTGATGTGGTGATGCTAAAGCCATCTTCTTCCAATGGGCTCTCAAAGAAGTTGTCCCACTGAACACCAACTCCCTGCTCCTCAAAGAGTGCAAAGTACTCGCAACCGAAACCAAAGGCTACTGGAGACAGCAGGCTCTGAAAATGGGAGGCATGAGCACACACTGAGTCTCTTACATCTACTCTCCAGCTAGTCATCTCAGTTGTAGCATGAGGCTAAGGGACATTGTCCATAAGAAAAGTCAAAGTTCCAAGACTGCCACTGTATTTGCAGATACAGAGTGGCAGATTTGGTCTAGGTTCCAAGAGGCCTGAAATCGCCACTGGAGCTCCATCCAGAATTGTTTTGTTTCCCTATCTTCCTTCCCTTACTCTTTGGATTTTCCTGCAAAGGAACACGTTGCTAGCAGGTAAGAAGTGCTGTGCAGAGGAAAGGCAGGTGGTTCCTTCAGCCTGCATGTCTGGGGGTACAGTATCACAGCATACAGAGATCAAGGCAGCTTAGTCCAGTTGCATTACTTCTACTACCAAAGCCAACAAAACCTCCCAGCAGCTTCTACCAGGTTCAGTAAACCTCAGCCAACCCTGATAGACTCTTACAGTGAAAATTAAGCTCCCATTGCCACTTCCCCCCTTGTAACACTGTCCAATTAGAGAGCTGTTGAGTGCCATACTGGTGGAGACCCTGGTGGTGCCCAGGAGAGTTTCATTGAGACTCACCGCAAAAATCTTGAGTGAGAAGCTGATGTGGTCCTGCCAGGCAACACACAACACATAAGGCAGGTACAGTGTGAAGTAGACAATGCCCCCACAGGCAGCTGCCAGGTTGGCCCTGGAGAATATGGTGCTGATGAGGAAGCACTGGAGGATAGTCACAACACCGAAGATTGAGAGGAAAATGAACACCACACTAGGATCGCTGTAAGGCAGCAGATTCCCCATCTGGCAGGAGAACAATAAGTGCATCAGGTTTTGAAAGGGCTCTCCAAGGTACCTCTGCTATAGGCAACTCTGCAGAGCTGCTGCTCAGGCAAGGCAGGGCTTCCTGCCATTTGCACAACAGCCTTCCCAAAAGCGAGACCGTACCAGAGGTATCTTTTCAAGAGAACTGAATCTACAACACTCCCTCCTGCTGTTTTCAGCCACACAGTCCTGTTGTTCCAAAATCCTGTTCCCAAAAAGTGACTGGTCAACACACACCCACCAACTCCTCCCCAGTGTGTCAGTGCAGACCACTGCCTAGAAGGCTCTAAAGGCTCTAGAGTCTGCTGCCACAGGCCCAACCAGACAACTCACCTTCAGGATCAGCACCAGCAGTCCTGCACTCATCAGGAGAGGGACAAGGCTGCTAATGAACCAGCTTAACCAAAGGATGCCATTGTCAAGTCCCATAATCCTCATTGTTTCTTTCAGCCGGGCTTCCTTCTCATACACAATGCCCTTAATTATCACAGCCACTGAGTAGATCCAAGCTAATGTCATGAACAGAGGCATGGAGCGGCTCATGACACGCAGAAATCTGAGAAAATGAAGGAAAGGGGCCAGGAGAACTGAGTGAGAAACATCACTGCAACTTCAGACACCCTTCAAGGGCTATCAGAGCATGGTGACAGCTAAGGATTCACTGCACAAAGCAGCTGATGTGCAAAGCCTGACACAGGATCCGTGTCCCACCATGACATGAGGCAGATAGGTTTGGAGCACATCTCCAGTTAGGAGTGGGAGCTGGAGCTACAATTGTCACTCAGTGGAAGAGTGGGTACAAAGAGCTGCCTCGCCTGGGGACTGCTCTTAATTTCCCTCTTTCTCCTCTCCTGTGCCTATCTGTCTGCTTTTTTCCCCAGTGCTATTTTTGCTTGCATCATGTGTGGGGATATGGTCACACCTCAGGAAGATACTTTGTATGTTCAACTCCAGTACTCACAGTCCCTCTCCTAGGCAGGACTCTTCAAGTCATTACATATTCTAAATCCTCCATGCGGGTGCCCTAATTCTAGGGATTAGGAACACTATGGAGATTGCTTCCACACTGATAACAGGGACATAAACCATGTCTGTGGAGTGACAAAAGCCCATGCCTCCCAAGCTCCTGCTCCTTTTGAAGCAGCCCGTATACATACATGTCATCCACATAGCATGGGTAGGGCATCTGCTGCATGTAAACTCCTGTCTTCTTCTCTGTGCCCGTCTGAACCCTGATGATGGCCTGTTCTACCACATCCTGCAGGTAGACAAAGCCTCCCCAGACATAGCGCATGTCCTCAAAGGGGTCAGCACGGGGACCAGGATCCCAGTACCTGCACCATGGAAACAAGACTTTTCCATCAGAAATCCTCCTCACCCCATCCTTTGGAAGAATTTGATCATAAGGCAGGATGTCAGGGCTCACCCATCCTTGATCTTGTTGGTCCTTTCCACATTATCAATGTCCATGCGTATCTTGTATTTCACATGCTGAGGAAGGTCTGTGCTGTCAGGAGCTATTCCAGTGAAGACTATGCCAGCCCAGAACCTCCTTTCATCCAGAAGTTCCAAGGACTTGTTAATGAGCCGGACTTCTGTGGGCACAGGCTCCAGTTTGTCCAAATTGACACACTAGACAGGGACAGAATTGGAAGCATTTAAGGCACACACTGCCAAATCATAATGTACTTTGTTTAGTTGTGGGGTGGAGGGAAACAAGAAAACATGCCAATGGTAATTTCACTCCCAATAAAAAGACAACAGCATCAGACTATTTTGCAATGGTTTGTTGTAGTCCAGCAAGTAGTTATTGCAAGAGCTGTCATTGCTTCCTGCTAGACAGTCACCTACCAGTCAAATACATATCACTGAGAAATACCCCAGCAAAGGTATTTTCTGTACAAGAGGCTAGCACTGCAGTATTACCTACAGGATCTCATCCAAATATCCATTTCCATAAAAAGCCTTATTTCATCTGTTACAAACAAATCAAGTCTTATTCAAAACCTCTAAATATCAGTGGAGAGACTTGAAGGCTTTGGACCAGGCCATTAAAAGGCCATGGCCTGTTTCTGCTTGCACTCATCTCCCAAGCTGATGTGGCAAAAAGTAGAACTAATTTTGTTCCCTCAGTTTAAAGCAGCTGCTAGCTTCACCAAAGGCCCCAGCTAAACCTCAGACTGAAGCTGCTAGAGACAGCAGCAGCTTTCAGTCACTCAGTAACAGAAGGGCAGAAAACCACATGCAGTGACAAAAGCAAAAACTTCAAAAACAAGGCCTATAGTTAGGTTCCTACATCTGTACTTAATCATCTGAATAAATAATAATTTTCTCGCATGTTACTCATGCCTGGTTGTATCCAGAAAATGGATACAGGAGGAAAATCTATCTTCCCTTTCCAGAACACCCACCTGCTTGAGTGAAGATCAAGCCACCGCCCTCCCCCTCGCCTTGCCCACATTAACAGGATCTCACCTCCATGAAGTGGGAGATGGTCTGGATAGCTCGGTCTGTCTCATTGAAGGCATCCACCCAGGTGTACACAGAGCCGTTTTCTGTCTCAAAGTCCTCTGGACTGTTGGACAGGAAACGGGCAACATCCTCCACTGTCCAGTTGGAAGCTGGCAAGTGCAGGTCCCAGAGGGCTTTGCCTTTCAGCAATGTCTGCAGGTATTTTGTTTCCAAAGAAGAAAGAGTTGTGAGAAGTAACATTAGATTCCTCTCTCATAACAAAAACAAGCACTACAGGGAAAACAGCTGTTAAAAAGGTGCAGGTATAGGCCCTCTGTCGTACTGAGAGGAGCAGGACAGTGGTGTCCTTGCCATCACCCTTCCCTTTGAGAAGGATGTGCCTCCAGCTGCACCACATCGGTGTGCTTTGCCGGCTGGCTGGCTGGCTTGCTCCATGTCCTGCCACCCCTCTGCCAAGGAGAGGGCAGCAGAGAGCCATGCACAGCTCTGCACCCCACACATGCAAACCAGGAACAGACTTGCTCAGCAGAAATGCACTTGCCCACTACTGGTTGCCTAGCTCTGTTCACTTCTCCCAGAAAAAGATCTCCTGGCTGGGATGGAGAGCGACTGAGGCGTGGCTGAAGGCTCACCAGTCACTGTGCTGAGCAGGAATACCAGCACCAGAGGCCAAGTGATTTTTGTATTTTTTTTTGTGCCCCCAGGGCTGGCTGTAGCAGCCCTATACAGCCACGATGTCCTGCCTTTGTTCTCTGTCTGGGACAGTGGTTTCTTCAACTGGTTTAACTGTTAGCTTTCTGAGGCCATGCTACTATATGCACAATGCCCAGCACAAATAAACTGAAGCAGAAACCACTGCACTGGGCAGATAATATAAGGCCAGGCAGAAAGGAAATAGTAATTGTAAAGGATATAGTTGAACTGAAATTCAGGAGATAAGAAGAAAAACTTGCACAAGAGAGAAAACTGCAAAAATTATTATGATTAAGAACAGGAAGTGGATTTTTTGCCACAACAAAAATGGAAGAGAGGTAAAGAGCTTCCCCATAGTCTGCTGTTACCACCAAACCAGAAAGTAGTGGGTCACAATTACAAAAATAGCTTTGCAAATTGGAGAAACAAAACAGACCAAGCTAGCAAAGGATAGCATACAAAAAGGAAATCAAAGCAAACAGGAATTGGATGTGCTGCACTCTCTTCTCATTTGGTCTCCAAGGTTAACTTCTGCCACCATGCTGCAGGGAAATGGTTCAACTTCATCTTGTTCAAGTCCAACGTTAAAGCTCCTTAACCCTAGGGGCATGTGTCACCCTTCCTGAAGTTCAAGGGACATTGGCATCAAGCTAGAAGTAGCAGGGATGGGCAAGCAAAGCACCTTCCTCTCCCTCAGCAGGAAGAAATACACCAAACAGATTGTACAACCCAGAAAGTTGGGAGGTGAACCCAGAAGCATGGCAGCTGAAGAGGATGCTGTCTGGGAGCTGCCAAGGCACTAGAACAAAGTACTCCTGCTTGTGTGAATGTTAACAGGTGACAACAAAGGGACCCCTGCTACTACAGTGGTGCAGAGAGGATTGTTGGGAAGATCAATAACTCATTACCAGAGGCAACAGGGTTAATAAGCAACATAAAATATGAAACCATAAANAAAAAAAAAAAAAAGGAGCAACATTCACTTTTCAGAGGACATCACGGCAAATCAATGTTTTGAACCTCAACTTTCTGCCTGAACTTTGTAACAATCTGTTCAACTGTCTCTGGTGCTCTAGTATGTCATGTTGATGAAGTACAACAGGGCAGGTCACAGATTATTCAGCAGAGCGTTACATTGGGGTAAAAAAGGAATGAATTTCAAGGTTTGTAAGATCTGGAGAGGTCTCTGTACACAAGAAGGTGCACTGTGATATCCAACAAACTGTGCTGCAGAGACAGCTGGAAAAACTACTCTGCAGTGGTCCCTCTGTTTCTTGATGCCAGTTTTACATCACTGTGCTTCCAAAGACATTGTGTGCAAAAATCCCCTCCTCAGAGCTGCACCTGAGGAACCATGGTGATGTGTTCATGACACATTAGGGCAACACTGTGGACAAAACAGTACATTTTCCAACAGAGTCAGATTAGAATTAGGTATAAAATGTGCACTGCTCCTGTTTGCAGGAGACTGTTATGTGAAGGAAGGAATGCCAAGCATAATGCAAGATCAGTACAATCAAGATCTCTTTCAAGAGGGGGTCCCATCCATAATATTTATCTGTCCTATTCAGCACTGAAGCACCATCTAAAATAAATATTTCATCACTTATTGCAAAAAATAAGTGGTGGTTCTGGCAAAGACAGAATACTGACCCGAATAAGATCCATTTCCTGACTACTTTCCATAAAAGTCCAAATCTTTGGGCTTATCTCCTCCCACATTCCCCCGAGGTCACGAAACACACCCAGCTCCTGGAATGTCCTGTTCACCTGTCACAAAGAGGAGAGAAAGGTTATTTCCAAAAGCTGGCAGAGACGCATCATGGGCTGAGAGGGTGCATGGAGCCCCCAACAGAAAGTGCATGGGAGGTGAGAAATTAGGGAGACTGTGCTTTTGCAGGCAGTTCTTTCTAGGCTTGTGTTTGAGTCCAATTTAACTAGAGAGGACCAGCTGCACAGCCAGAGGACATAGCTAATGCTACATTATCAGAGGACAGGGCTAGAGTTACCTCAGACATGACCTTCCTTACAGCTGGTGTATCTGGCGTGTACAAGATCTTCCCAATCAGCAAGGGCTTCAAAGCTCTCCAGATAATCCTGGAAAGCGGGCTGGATTCCAGGTTCTTCATTAGCTCATTGCAGTAGGGTGCTGAGGAAGAGTACAAAGGTGAGCAGCTGAACAGCACAGAAGGCATAGAGCTTCAAGAACAACCAAAGCTGAGAGCAAAGCATCTTTCAGACAAACCCTCTCCTTTACCGCAAAGCTCCACAAAAAGCCCCTTTTAGAACAAGCTGCACAGTGAACAAGGAGCAACCAGGTAGCCTCCAACACTAAGAGCCACAGTATTAGGTCTGCAACATTCCCACAACCCCAATGTACAGCACAAACAAAATTTGTCCAAAAAAGGTCAGATTTCTAGAGGCTGCATGTGACTGTGCTCCCTCTTCCACTAAAGTAGGTCCACTGCACAGATTTCTGTGGACTCTACAGAAGGTCCTTGGGAGACCCTGCAAGCTGGTAACTTATGGCCTTAAGGGCATATGCAGGACAATATGCACATGCCTTTCTTCAACAGCAGTCCCTCAGGACCACCTGCTTTCATCTGTGGAAGTTTGGAAAACATTAGTTATGACAACTATGAAGTAGATGGGACCTCAGACTATGACATTGTTACACTTACTTGTGGAGTTATCATAGAAGTTAATCACATCATCTTCAGTGCTGTTGCCTCCAAACAACGCTTTGTAATTGTTATCCTCATACCAGTTGAGGGATTTAATTTTGAGCCCTCCACCTTCAGGATGGCCACACACGATGCGTGACACAGCCTGATAGATCTGTGTAGAGGAGTTTGAGGCATTCACATTGGTCAGGAACATCACCTCTTGCCTCATATCACTCCAGCTCTTCATGCTCAGCAGCTGGAGGCGAAGGGCAGAGAAAAGAAGCAAGTATCAAACAGAATTAGTGAAAGGAGAAGTTCTTTCCATGCACCTTCAAAACACAGAACAGACCTTTGAACAGGTGAGAATCCCCTTGAACACAACATCAAGGGTAAGAACAAGGGAAAACATTCCCCACCACCAACACTGTAGAAGATCTTAGAGGAAAGTCTCTTCTGTGCAAGTACTTGGAATGTATCCTTGCCAAATTCTTTACTCTTGAGTTTTCTCCTCCAGTGCTGGGGTGGTTTCTGGCCTCCCTGCCCTCTAATATGGAAGCTGCTTGTCCTCCTGGTTGCACAATGGCTTACATTCCAGTGGAGTACCCTCACGAGGACAGGTGGGGTGGAGTACATCGAGTTAGAACAGGAATCAAAGGAACAACACCAAGTGACTGCAGCTCATGGGTCACAAACTGGATGAACCACAGGCCACAGAAGTGTCACCTGGCACAATTCCACCAAGCCTCCACTGATTTTTACCAGGCAGCCAGTCTGACCTCCCAGATTGGTATCACTTATCCCTGTCCTAGAAACTACTTGCCCCATTGTCAACAGCATTCCCAGAAAATCATTGAAAACAAGCCTTGCTGCAGCCAGGAGCCTGAATCACAGCATAAACTTTGCACACAACCAGTCACAGCAAGGTACCTTCTCCTTTCCAGCTGACCTGACACCAGGCCTGAGGTGTCAACATACAACCAGCCAGAATGAGTAGTACCTCCAGACTCATTTGAGTGGCATAAGCCAGACAATATGCCTGCAATGTGTCATGAACAAAAGCACCCTGCCCTCAGCCTGAGATACTCACTGCATTAATGCTGCCATGGCCAAGCTCACCACAACAGGAAAAGCAACACACCTGCATGAGCACTGGTTTCATGCTACACTGGAGTGTTGCTTTGAGATCTCCTATCTTGAGATGTCAGAACATCACCTCTTTGATGGTGACAATAAGTGGATGTTATGAAGAAATAAGACAAAGGCAAGAATCTAGGATACTTCCTCTAAGTAACCTTCCAGCTTCCATTTATTTTCAGCTCAAGGAACTTCTATTTCCTAATCCTCATTGAATTTCTTCCATGGTAAACTTTTAGAATTTAGAACATCCACATGTATTTAACATCCAACATCACAGGAAAGAACTTTTCTCTCCTCACCTGGCTATGGTTAGCTCCATTTGGTGTCATGTGGTTTTGTTTTTACTGCAGGAGACAGTGAACATTAAATACCTGTATCTTCTTCATGTGCCACTCAACTCTATAGGTCTCTGCCATATCCCCAACTCATCTCTTTTGCAAGCTGGACAGACTCAGCCTATTCCCTTATTCCTTTTGTGAAAGCCATTATACTTCTAAATGTCCTAACTGGCTTTCTTTGAACATTATTCTAGTTATGCTATCTGTTTTCAGAAAACAAGAGCCTAGATCTGTATCAAAGGGTTTTTATACTATCATGGTAAAATGCTATAGCTGGTTCTCTATCCCTTTTTAAGTGTTTCTAGAATTTTATCTGATTTCTAGACTGCTGCTGAAATATCAGATGACATTAACTTGGATGTTCTTACTGAGCTGTCCAGAACAGGCACATGCACTAAACAGGGTAAGCAGAACTGCTGAGACGTATTTGTAACTGCTTGTTAACTGCATCTCAGAAACAACTTTAGATGCTGTGCTCCAACTGGCCTGTTTTCAGATACAATAACAGAGTCAAAGACCATCTGCTACTCTTCCTCACTGTGCACTGGTTTGTCACCTTTGTTTAAATAAAATGCAGATAACCAAAGTCTAAGACAGCTGGTAAAGTCAGCCAGCAAAATGCTGAAAGCAGCAGTGCGCTGGAACAATTCAATCCAAGTTCACCCAAGGAAAGCACACTCAAGAGTGTTTGGCCTTACAGTGGGAGGTAAACCTGACCCTTTGTGTGATCCATCTGTAGCACTGTGCATGTTTTAGATGTGCCGACATCTGGAGAAAAATTCTTGATGCTGAACAACAGCTACTACGTGTCGCCTACACAAGGAGTTCCTATCTTCAGATGCCTAATAGCACACAACACACTGATATAATGGAAGACAGCCGCAAGAACAGCAAAAGCCTGAGTGCAAATGTCTGGATTGACTGACTCAAATGTATTTTTATTTCCTTGCTACTTACTGCTGCCTTTGCCTGCAGCCTGGTGCCACTCAACCTGGCTCCAGAGTTTCAGGGTGAACTACAGGACACCAGAATCACGGAACATGAATGAAAACGGTCACACAAGCATTTTTGTTTGTTACGTATGTTCATGCAGAATTTTGCATTTGATGATTCCTCACCCAAAAGGCCAAGGCTGCATTTCAGGTGTGACACTTTGAGTGTGCAATTCGAAGGGATCCCTTGGGAAGATTTTTGGTATCTTAGCTAACCGGCTCGTTTTGCTCAGCAAAAAGGCAGCTGCTTTAGCTAAAGTACCATAAAATCCCTAACATGATGAGCAAAGGTATTCAAATAGGAAGTGCCACTAATTCCCATGAACATATGAAGTGCTAAGCATCTCAAAGAGGGATTGCATTTGCAAATACATTTCTCCATATTATTTTGAAACAGCTTGAGCAAGGAACTTTGTTCCATTTTTGGCACCAGCATCTTTACAATTTACATGCAGAGCAGATCCGTTTACACCTCTAGAAGCAAATATGTCAAAGGTGAAGGTTACTAAGCTATTTCTTTTCCCAGCCATCAGACCTGGCTCCCTAAGTGTTTCTAAATAGTTGTCCTTGCTCTTGGTGTTGAATCTGCCCTCCTAGAAGTTGATTTAAAGATTCCAAGGACACAGATCAAATCAATCCCCATACTCCAAGACAAATATTTTGTTCAGACCATTTTCTAATTAAAATTCCCTGCTAGAAAGGCTCCTAGACATGGCACAAACAATAGTTCTCTCCACCCCCTCAAGCTGCTGCCCTTCGAAACAAGGGAGCAAGTCCCTCCTTTTCACACAGAAATCCGCCTGACAGACAATAAGAAGTAACTTTCGGTCAAGCCATCTGGAGCAGTTCATACTGTACAGAGTGAAAAGCTGCCTTTGTTTGCACAGCAGGGCAGAATAAAAGGTAGTCCTACCCAAAACAGCTGCCAAGCAAAAGGCACATTACCCTGGGACGTTTTCGGCCACATCAGCAAACTGAGTATCACGTGGTTTCAATTATTTTTATCCCAGACAAGAAGAAAAGCCAAGCTTAAATGACGTAACAGGAAACAGCTGTAGTCAAACTCTGAAGGGCGGCCTCCCTGCTAGCAGCAAAAGCTCTTCCACGGCCCGAACTGAAGGCGATCCTGGAATCGCCTTGATTCCAGCATGCAGGAGGCTGCTCAGCAGGCTGCAGGGCTGGGGAGGGTGCATGCCAGGAATTGTTGGCTGGCACGGCGCAGGCTCCCGGCAGCTGCCTCTCCGTGGGAGTGAGGCTCAGGCTAACCTGGAGTGACCCGCTCTTGTGCGTGCTGCCCGAGGTTACTGCCGTTCACTCTCGCCCTGAAGCAGAGACGGAAGACTAGCTAAGGGAGGAGGAGGCAGTGGCATTGTTTAGCTTAGACGGAGGCGGCGGCACTGTTTAGCTTAGGTGGTTGTGATTTCTGCTCCAGGGAGAGAATGTTTTTGACTAATAACAGTACTTCAAAGTCAGAGCCAGACAAAAAAACGAGGGGAAGTTTCTGGCTCAACATCCCCACCCTACCCCTCAGATTTGGACTTCCCATTCATACTTAGGTACACAGGGCTTTTTCTTCTTAATCCATCATTTCACCTGCAAACAAATACTTGCAGTCTCTAGAAAGTCAATTTGACTGTGCAAATCACTGCCTATGTTTTGTGTTGTGACGTCATTGTGCTGAGTGCCCCGCAAGACTGGAAAACGATCTCTGGCCCAAAAAGCAAGACAGACAAAGAGAAAACAGTAACCTACAGTGACTAATTCAAATTGTAACAGTCACAGCACCTTTTCCACATGTCATACCTTCACTCAACACAAAACCCAGTAGATACAACCAAGTAACAACCCTGATGTGACTTGGCAACTGGATGGAAAAAAATATAAAGGAAAACCTCAACATGCAGCTTGCAAGGCACTGTCTGGCAGCAGAAATACTGCAAGCCCAACCACTACACACTGCTGAGAAGGCAAAACACCACAGAAAATGTCCAAATTCCTGTTATGGTTTTCGTAACTTGAAGTGCCAAGAGGTTGCAAAGTGCATGTGCCTGCACTGACACAAGGAAAACAGCCGTAGGATGGGGCAAAGTTTCAAAACAAGCCAGGGATTTGACTTTGAGTTGCATCTTGTACTTGATCACAGGCTAAGATAACAAACCCAGTGATGTGTTCTCCCAGCACAAAGGCTCTTCTTACCTCTTTAACAAGCTTCCCAATGCTTTCTCTCAACGTTTCCACAGTTTCTGACAGATCCCACAAGGAGGAATTGAAAGAAAATTGTCTCTGCAAGAAGAGAGAAAAGGAAACTAGAAGTTACTGCAAAGCACAAATGAAATTAGACTCTTGTAAACATTCTTGTACAGAGCAGCTAGGACATCAGTGGGGAAGACGGAGCTGGTCTTCTGTGTAACCTTGAACTTAAAATACTGTGGGCTTCTGCACCCTGCAATGTGATAGGATCACCCCTTTTCTCTTTTCACAGGTAAAGGACACAGGTGCCATAATCAGAACCATACCAACAAAATGTTAAATGTATTCACATACACTTAAAATGCAAAGGATGGCTGGCATTCCAGGTCACAAAACAAGCACAGTCTACAGGATGTGAAATCCTGCAAGCCAGTGCTAAGAAGGGAATGCAACTACAATGGAGGAAAAGACAGTTTGGTGGGAACAAGTTTTCAGATACCAGAGACTACACAGATACTCCACTCAGACACAAAAGAACTCCCTACTGCAGTGTACATTATCATCACTCAAGCCCTCCTGTAAAGGAAATTATGGCAGAAAAGGGACATAACATCTTCCCTGAGGCTCTTATGCACAACCCTGTCTGTATATGGCTGGGAAAATGATGACACTGAGCTATCCCTGAATAGGCTGTATGAGAAAGTACAGTAAAGTAACAACAGTAAGCGGATGGGAAAGCACCATAAAGTAACAACAAGCAGATGGGAAGGTATATTAAAGTAGCAAATAAGCAAACTGATGTGCAGGGAAAGTATAGCAAAGTAGCAAGTAGGTAGAGAGGATGTGACTAGACTAGGCTGCTAGGCCACTTGTGCCAAGGGGTGGGGAAGATGCTGCAAAAGCACATGAAACCAATCAACAATTAACAAGTAATATGTGGACAGTGCTTAATAACCAATTGTATGCTTGCTAGATTTGTGTGATCACTGTAACAAACCCTATAAAATATGTATGCTTTGATACAATACAGTAGAATGTTGGAGATTCACTCATCCCTCCATGAGGGCTCCGTGAATACATGGCTAAGATCTCCTGCTGTCTGGACAAGATTTCTCCCATCATCCTCCCATCAGGCCTTGATGCTCTTTATCCAAACCAAGGGTGTATTTCAAAACAAACAGCTTCCAGGAAATAGCTGGCATGCACTGTCACCAAAGAGCAAAACTGATAAGCTTCCAGAAGTAGAAGGCATAGCTTTCAGGAAACTATTTGCCCTAGCAGGAAGTCACATGGAAGACAACTCCTTGTTTCCAACTGCTCTACACATAACTGGTAGCCTGGAGTTAGGTTGGTGGGGGTTCTTTTCCCCTTCCATTCACGTATCTGGATTATCTTGCATGGAAAACATTTGGGCACAATCCTTGTTTCACGGGAATGATGACCAAAATAAATTCCTAAGATATCACATTAGTAGCTCCATGTTACAGCATTTGAAAGCATACTAAAGTTACAGCATTGCAACACAAAGATGAACAGCCAAGGCCCTTGACTTTAGTACACATCTTTTGAGCTGAATCTCTTCCTTTTCACATCTTTCCTGGGGCAATTTCTGGAAACAAATTCTGGAGGTTTTCACTTGTTCTACTGGATCTGCTGGAAATGGGTAAAACCTGATCAGTACCAGCTGGTGTAAATGGACATTGTTCTGTTAATCTGCTGGGATGTTTAAAATTCAGGTAGCCTTTATGAGTGCACAGTTAGTCTTTGCTCCAAATCAAGTTGAAAATTCAGGAAGGATTCTCTAACATCTATGGATCTCTACAAAATGCAGTCCTTAACGTTTGGATAAATAAAAACATATCATCTAGGAGAACAACCAGTTAAAACCTCCCACAGACTTAGACCTTCAGGCCATATTAAAAGAAATTTAGCTAGCAAATATCAAAGCTATATATCTGCTCTACTACTACAACTTCAGCAGCAAGATGAGGTAGAAAGTTCCAGGTTCATGCACAAGAAGAGATGTGCTTGTTGAGCTCCATATACTTAATGAAATCTCCACACAGATCTCTGTTCATTGCATTCAGAGGGGATTCAGGGACAGAGTGGATGAGGAAAAGTTTCCTGAAGATACTAATTGGTTCAGAACAGCGAAAAGTCAAAATCCAATCGCAAAGGATTAGTGAACATCCTCCTACTGACACATTATTACAAAGTGCCGAACAAAATTCAGCACCGCAAAGTAAAGAACATAGGGGAAAGACAGTTCTACCTTAAGATACCTCTTGTATGGCCCTAAATTAGCTACTGCTACTCAAAAAGAGAGATCTCGGAAAAACAGCGATAAAACAGATCAACATCAACATAAATCCACAACGCAATCCTGGTTCTTAAGTGCTATGTGTAATTTTGGGTTCTCCATCTCTGGAGGAGCTCAAGTACAGACAAAGGCCATGATTCAAGGCAGGAATGGTTTTTGAAAGAAGAGCAAAAGACCATAGTTCTTCCAATGGGATGTGTAAGGACAAAAAGAGGTAATGAGAAAGGTCTGCAGACTTACAAGTGGGATAGGGAATGGAAGTACAATGATTGTCTTCTGTGCTTCATCATACAGGATTAGAAAATTCCCAGTGAAATGATCAGTTTGAAACAAAACCAAAGAAGCTTCTGCATATGCAACTTAGTCAAAACAGAAAAAAAAATCAGTAGACTCTAAGCAATGCTGAAAGTATTGTGAGTTTGAGAAAAACTTAAAAGAATTCATGGACATAAAAATCTTGCCAAATGCTATTAAACAAGAGGATCCCAACAGATGAGAAAGTCTCAGTTGCAAGCTACTGAAGAAATGTTGTTATGTACCTGCCCAATCCTTTCACATACCTCCATTAAGGGCCACTGCTGGATTATCAGTCAAGGACACTGATCTTTTTCCTGACCTCATACATAAGTATTAGGTGATTCAAGGAGCTTGAAAACCTTGCTCTGAAATCTGAGGAATACCTTTCCTTCCATACCACTGCACCCTGATCCTTCTTCCCTAACAAATTCATATCACTTCAGGATCATTTCTCACCAGAACTTGCAATAGTATCATTGAGGAGGAAATAATTTTACTCTTTCTACCACTTCTTGAACCTCAAAGCCCACTCAGGAAGCCGCTCATAAGTCATCTCCAGAGACAATAACAAAAGATCAGTCACAAGGGTCAGTCTTTTTTGAACAGATGAGCATGTCATTAATTTCCCTGTAATATACATCTTTGTAGTGACTCACTAAGTACTTAATTACATTTTTAAGAAGCCTCTAGATTCAGGATAGATCCAGGAAGACTACTCCTACTGTGAGACTATCTTTAGCAGATATCTGCACTACATCTAGAGGCCAGGGAAGGCATTGACTCATTTACTGGCAGTGTACTGAAAAAACATCACCTGTCTGTTCCAGGCACACTGTGGAAAGACAAAGGTCTAGCAGGTTTTGAACACAACTGCCCTCTGCAATTACTGTGGTAGTGGCTAGCAAGTCACTAAATATATTATTTGGGGCAGCCAACATCATAACACTCTTGCAGTACTGAGTTGAGTGCACTGGGGAGATTCTGTGTGCCTGTATGTGCACGCTGCAAGATTTAATCTAGTGACAAATATTTGACATGGCTACAGTTGACAGACAAGCCTTGAATAAATTCACATGAGACTTATGGGGGTGGACAAATCTGATTTTTTAACATACATGAGAATGCATGGATTTAAACTGTGGGGAAGTCAAAGCATTCAGCCAAAATTCAGTCTGCATCATACAGCTGACTATTTCTCCTTAATAAATATGACTCTGCCATATTTGCTTTCAAATAGTTATTACAAATTTATACTGATTTTTTCCACTTTCCACTGGCCAGAAACTTTCCACTGGCCTCTGCAGAAAAATCATGTGCTTTCGGCTTCTGCTTTTGTTTCGCGAGAGTGGAAGTTTCAAACCACAGCTGCTTAAAAGGATGATATCATTGTGCTTGACTAAAAATGCTCTCAAAAGACGACGAAAAGCTACAAGTTCAGTTGAAGCACATATTTACATTAGGAGACCTTTTCTAAAAGCCATTTTTTAACTGCAAGGCATTTATTATCTAATGCTTAGTTCATGCTACCCATTTGACAAAATACCACCCAGATTACAGAGTGAGAAAAAACAACTGGATTTTCATGTGCTCACCCACAGTCTTTTAAGGACCACTGTAGTACACAACCCACAGTATATTCATGGCTTATTACAGATCCCTACCACTGGAAGTGAGGATGGCAAAGCCCTTATTAGGCAGTGCTTTTTAAGAGATGAAGTATCACAAGAGCAATCTAAATTATCATTAAATCTTCCCCCACCAGATCACATTCAAGAGAGATTTGCAGAGGGATATACAAACAGGTACTTCTATGGTATAAGTCAGTCAGAAATGTCCCAAACTGTGTAGTTCCTCTATGGGACAACTGCTGGCCTACCACGAGGAGAAAACCCGAAAGGAAATTTGCATGCATGCAGTCAGATATACTGCTTCACTACTGTTCTCAAACCAGCTTCTCCTGCCTCAGCCTCATCAGCCACTGCAAAGAAAGCCTCAAGAACAGATGATGTGTCCCCAGGGAGCTTGTACAGCATGTCCTGTGTCCCATAGTATTGTTGGTCAAAAGGCTTCAGAGAATGGATGCTGATTAAGACATGGGTCATGGAATGTGACTTTTTTAAACACTTTTTTTCATCTAGTGGAGTGACCACTCAAGAGAAGAAGGGAAGTTTATCCTCTGCCTTGGGGCCCCATGATCACACCCAGATTTTCAGCTGGGTTTTGATCTAACCAGCCAGCCTCAAGTCAGATCTTACATGAAAAATAGTAAGGACACAGACTTTAACCTCTCTACCATACCTCTATGTGCTTGGCTCTGTTTCCTCATTCTACAGAACAGGCTAAATTGAAGTAATACAAAAGATCAGTAACAGAGCTAGAATCCTAGCATTTTTTAGTAAGAATTTGATTAATAATATAAATTTAATTAATAAGTTTTAATAAGAAGTTCTTAACTGTATCACTGCCTTTTGGGCAATGCTCAAGGTGCTCTGGATAGAACTGAGGAGCAGGTATGTAAAGTGTTTATTCCTTACCTTGCTTTTTAAAAAAGCTTAGCAGTGCTGTGACATTTAGAGCTCATGCACTTCATCATGCATGCACTTTAATTTATTTTTTTAAAACCTTGATCTGTCTGTAACTTGCAAGTAATTATTGCATTTTTGAGCGCTACTTAGAACACTTAGAGTTTCACTGAGGCTGCAAATGCACACATACTTCAAGCCAGCAGAACTGAGTGCTATGATCAGAGATCACTCACTCCCTGATCATAGGGCTCTCAATCTTGCACCCTCCCCTTCATGTTTTAGCATAAATATTTGTGTAAACATACAATCAGGTCAATCACTTTTAATCCGGATCAATTCCATGATGAAATTTACTGCATCATTTTGCAGAGGGAATGACAGATAGGAATGCAGAAGGGAAAAAAACATTACAGGTGGATGTCAGGCTAAGTCATATGTATTAAGACATTTCAAGAAACCATAGCCACTTCACTGCCCAGATATCAGAGAGGCACAGATTTCCAGTTTACAATTCAAGCCCTTGGTGTTGAATTTACAGAGTTCTTGCACACAGTTCCAGGCCCTTGTATTAACCTTCTTGTTCTAGAATGCTGCCTATCCATAAATCATAAAATAGTGCAAACAGTGAAGCCTATGTCCAATTACACAAGCTAAAAACCTGTCTCCAAATTGCTGTTGCACCTGCACTTGACTTGGCCCTTACTTTGCTTACTGAAATGCCTTGCTGTGAAGTACATGAAAGGGAGTAGGCAAAAAAAACAAAAAAAACCAAAACCTCTTGACAAATTGTTGGCAGTGGTTTACAGACTTTTTGTAGTAGATACAGAGCATGCTATCTTCAGTGTTGTCTTCAATAAGCTGTATGAAAAGCCTCCTTTGTTCATGAGCAGAAAGTTCTCTCTTTGTTCAAAGATGTTACTGCAGGTCAGGGCACTTTTTAGCCTCTAAAGACACTAAGCTTCAAATGTGTTGGTTGTGATCCGACAGTTAATTTATCCATTTTGCTTGGCCACACTGAAGCCAGTTAGTTTTAGTTTCACTCACTGATGCATTACAGCAGCTTAACTACAGGGTACACTGTGACACATCTCTGAGGAAAATTGTGGACCTTTACCACACAACAGTGCACAACAGGTTTAGAACTGCTGGCTTTTGGACTCCAGCTTTTTTCCCCTTGAAGACAAGATCATGAGCCAGCTTCTCAGAAGCCTAAAATTGCACATAATATTTTAAATCTATACTGCTGTTGCCAAGAAGCCCAGAGTGGCTTATGAGTGTTTCCTTTCACCAACGAACAATATAGACCTAAGAAGACAAACACTTAGTAACTCCTTCTGCCAGCTAAGCTGCAGAAGCTTCAACAAATTAGAAAAGCAAGACTGAGTCTCCACAAGGCCCAGAAAACCAATTCTGAGTGGTACAATAGCTGACTATTTTCAACCCCCTCACACCCCAAAATTCTAACATCATTGAATGGTTTAAAGTAAAATATGTATATATGTGCACATATACATGTGAAGACAAGAAACTAATTATAGCCATTCCTCCCTAAACAGCCCATCTATGTTACAATTTTAGAGCTGTTACCCCATCACTTAATGCTTATGGGTTGTCTTGCTCTTCCAGCAGGAAAGACAAAGTGCAGATGGAAGACATGTGGAAAACAGAAGATGAGCTGTGGAGAGATGAAGTCACTGACCACTATGTAGTGTGCGGGAGAGTAATATGATTCCAATACTTGATAATGACCCTCTTTGACTGGGGACAAAGCCAAGCAAGTGGTACATGACTTTGAGTACTAAAAGGCTCCTCGAATCTGAAAACTCACACAGCAGAAAAAGAGAATATTTATTTTAGTGGGTAATACAGTTGGTTCTGTGGTCTTTTCATCACTCTACTGTAATTTCCAACAATGAATTCCTCAGACTTCCGTATTTTAACAGATATTGCAGATCTGTAGCAAAACATCACTGGATTTTCCTAGATCCAAGTCTGCTCTAGTCTCTAGTCACCCTGTAAATAATGTATTTTATTGAAGTTCAATGAATTCTTCCTCCAATACCCATTCCGTTGGTTAATTCTTGAAACAAGACCTTAAAACCTGACTGCTTCATATGACTTAAACCTTCTTAAAGGTTGTGGCCTTTCAGTGAATAGAAACTTCTGTACTAGGTGGCCCAATGCTAAGGGCAGAGGATGGTGGTTTTAGTGCTCAGCACAAGCCAGGCTTATATCTGGGCTCATTCCAGTTAACTAAAACACAGGGACAACCAAGATCCTTTTTGTTATTGTGCAGCATAAAGGCTTTCCTCTTGACAAATTGAACTGCAGACCACACACACTTACGCCCTGTAAGTAGCAGACTGAACAGGAAGGGTAAGAATGACAGGAAGAAGCAATGTTGCTCATGCTCCTGTGACAAGACTGTGTTTCTTCTTTCTAACTGCCTCTAAGCAGTTCTGGAAATGCAGAGATGCATTGCTAGACTGAAAGACATGGAAAAGGTGAATGTGTCGATGACAGACTCTCACTGGTGTGGCCAGTGAACTCACCTGAAGAGGCTTCAAAGGATTCAGGTTAGCACGGAAGGCTTGCTCGGCTGCATGGAGTTTTTCCTTTGACAAGCTGCAAATGAAGACTTCAGAGTCCATGGATGCTGTCTGATTTTGGATCGTAAGAAATTCAGGTGATGTTGAGCTATTGCAGAGATCTCGCAGTCGCATTCGATAACCAGATACAATGACCTATGAAAGTGGGAAAAGCATGTAAGTCTGCCTTCATCTAAGACTCCAACAAAAAACATTGGTTGTTGCTCAGACAAAGCAAACTATTCATAACACTTCCAGATAGAGGTGAGGGGGCATTCTCCTCTACAGGTTGAGCAGCCCTGATTCATACACAACCTAGTTCCAAGAAAAATCCTTCCCTGCTGAGAACATGGGAGAGAAGTCCTGGGGGAGGCAGGTCTCTCTTCACTTCCCCGCAAATATGCACAAAGCAGCAGTGATCCCATCCTCCTCAGTAGCCATTTCCTCCACCCAAGGGTACATACATTGCCTAACATTCCATCTTCTGGGAACTGAGCCACAGAGAAAAACAAGGCTTGTGACCAGCCAGACACAAGTCTGGCAAATCTATGTGAAGGGCAAAAGACCTATGTCCCAAACTACTTAGACGTATCTGCCATCCACATTTTCTATGCAGTAATGATTCAGAATCATCTCCCTTAACTCTGAAGTATCTACTGCCTAACTGCTGAGACAAACATTTTGCAGTGTTTTTGAGCAGATAATGTATCAGCAAAAAAAAAGTTATCTTACTGGCAGTAACAAATGAGATAAGACCCTAGAGTTTTCCTTCACAGGTCTATTTTTCTTAAGGTAATGGCTTCCTTGTCAATAATGTTTCCTAATCCACATGCAATCATCTAATTAACAAAATAGATAAAATCCCTCTGAGTTATCACCAGATTGTTCCAGGCCCGATAAACAAATTCTTTTAATAAGGTCAGTTATCAACTTCATATTTGCTGAGCAACAAAGTCCATGTCAAAAAGCTGCATACTTCTCAAAGGTGATAAACAAGGAAAAATCCAGAGTCTGCGACTGGAAAGAAACTTTTGTTTGCCTTGGGGCTAGACAGATGGAACCATTTTACTGTAAATGCACAGGTAACAACAGCCATAGATTTAATTTCTTCTTTCTGTTGTTTTGTAAGACCCAGTGTGCATTGCCCAATTTACAACAACAACTAAAGAGGATTGATCTACATTCCAGAAGAGTTAGCAGCTTCTGAACCAGGCTGGTAAGTCTGAAATTTGTCATCTGTCAAAACCAGGGGTATGCACAATTGGGGGGGAAAGTACACTACGTTCGGGAAACAAGCAATCAGAACTGACAGGAAAGAGAAGGGATTTTTAATGCAATACTTATGAAAACCTTTAACTTTGGTCTGTATCCATATGCCCAAAATAGGATCTTTCAGTGTCGCACAGCTCTCATGTCAAGCTTTCACATCTCTCTCTCATGTTAAAAAGACTTGCTTTTTGAAAATCTGGAGTATTTTTTTTCTTGCCAGCAGAGAGACTACTACCAGTGTTATAGCCATGCTGAAAAGGAGATATCTGTGGGACACTGAAATAACACTTCCCTGGGCAGATATATAGAAAAACCAGTGTCTCCCACTGCTTCAGTGTTCACTCACAAAAAAGTGAAGGTGCACAACCCTCCACCGTTCTGAAAATGTCCACCTTTTTCAGCCAGATTTTATACTCTTGGAAAGAAGCTGCCCCGTTCAACCAATGAGGTCCATAGTGTGAAACCTTAGAAAAGACACTCTACCTACCCACTCAGGACTGAAACACCCAGTCTCACCAAGTCATCAAGTTTTCTAACCACTTGCAGTCATCTGAGCCCATGGTGTCTTCAGCAGGAAAAAATACATGCTAAATGACAGGTTTAGTCCCCTAAGGACTCTCAAAGTGCCAGGCTCATGCCTGTAGTCATAGGTAATTGTTCTGTCCTTACACATCATATAATTCTCTCCTTGGGACTTTTCCTCCTTCATGAAACAGAGATTTGTTCCAAGCAGAAAATCCGCTGGCCACTCCTATTTACTCCTCACTGCTATTGAATGTATCATGCTCCAGCACTGGCCCAGGACCTCATTCTACCTTCAGCTTTTCAGAGGGACAGGACCTATTCCTGCTTCCAAGCCACATGAGAGCTGTCTGGCCACACCTGGACAACAGCAGCATACCAGACTTGATTACACAGCTGCCTGCCCACTGCTGACCCAGGCACCTTCCAAATCCCACACCCTTCTGAGCACACCTGCCATGACTGGAAAAACACAAGGCTGAGCCACTCAGCCCCAGGAAGCAACATGCCCATCAAGACAAGGCTTTGGTGACTTTTATCTGTTTGCACTAATTTCTGTATGCTGGATACACAACCCTGCTGGAGTGCTGTCATTACAGTAACACCAATGAACAGTCCCCACTCCTCAGTGACTTCAGCTCCTTACTTGACTGCGTATCATAACTTCTGGCCTCACTGGACAACCCCAGGACACCAAGAGACCGCAGAAGAAGGCTGTATTTGCTGCGAAAGGTTGGCATACTCTGGATAGGCCCTTTTACTATATGACTTCTGAACGAAGCTGCGACCCACTCATTCAGAGACCTTATAAATACTGCCTATTGATATTGAAGTCACTAGTCAGCTCAGCAGTGAGGTCAGATCTCCAAACCAGATCTCCAGAAAAAAAAAAAAAAAACAAAACAAACAAACAAACAAAAAAACCCCAAAAAACCACAAACAAACAAAAAAAACCAAAACGTCCATTTTGTGAGTCAGATAAATTCTGCAGGAAGGAGAGGTCTGCATCACTAGTTACCATCTATATTAGAAAGGTGCTCAAAGAAAATTTGAAGGGCCACTGCTCTGCAGCTTAATGTCCTGGTGGTCAGATTAGCCCTTCTTGCCACCCCCGAGCACAGAATATTGTTATGACTTAGCAGCATCACTCACACTGCTTTAGAAGAATCAGCTCAAGAATTACACAAGAGCACAGCTTGAAGCATTCAAGGAAGAACTAGGTGACAGCCTTTCACCACCCTTCAGACACATTATGTAGATTAAAGCTATGCTTTTTTCCTCCTTCCATCTCCATATACAACTGATACAGTATGGCAGTCACACAATGTATGGTGAGGTTTTTTTGCCTGCTTGTAAAATCTTTCTGCCTCTCCACTAACCTGGGGAGAACGACAAGAATGCTGTTGCTGCAGCCTTCGAGTTACCTCCCAGAATCATCTGTAGCATGATTCTGTCTTAATCTAATTAGTTTCAAGTAAAACAAAACTTGCAGCCTAAAATGGGAAAGATATTTTTCTCTGCCTTACATTTTTTTAGTAGAATGTATCCTTAACTTGTAGGATAACTTATCAAACTGCACTAAAAATAGAATTGAAAGAATTCACTGAAGAACAAGACAATGTGTGCAAAGAGGGACAGCATCTGTAACTACAGAAAAACAAAGACTAAAAGGACAATTAATCCATACCACTTCAATTAAAATATCTGATACGGAGCTGAGGATCAAAATGGATTTCCTCCTCCTTTTGCATACCATCTTTTGCATTCTTTCAAGAGAACCCTGGGTCTTCCTTCAAAGTCTGTTCTTACTTCTGTGTTAGAAAGAATGCTGCTGGACTAATGCATCAAGCCTAGCAAAGAACATGTTACAAGCTTGACAATGACAGACAGCCATTGCAAGATGGGGCTCTAGCCCACTGTCACCACCAGCTATGTTTATGACTGCAATCATGGAGCACTCAGGACAGCAGGCTCTTGTACTACGTCATTTACAATGATGCCTTGGCCACAAACCTAAAAGTAGAGCTCCTTCAGATATACAGGAATGTAAGCCAGAGCAAGACCTAAAAACCCTGCTCCAGTCCAAGCTCAGTGAGTGAACACAGTCAAAACAATGCTAGCAGCTTAATTAATGTTTTACTTCCATTAAAAATAAATAAATAAACAAACAAATAAATAAATAAACAAATAAAAAGAGGAAGGAAGAAATGCAGTTTAGCCTGTGGGTACTATTTTCTTATGCAGGTCAAAACATTTGCTCATGGGTTCCCAGTGTCCTTTTACAACTTAAAATCAAACAAGACAGTAAATTGAGGGCAAGAGGGAAGGGAGAAGCAGGCAATATATTTTCCTCTGTGTCTCTACAGCACCTAGCACAGAGAGGTCCAGCACTATGGATCTTGGCACTACAGCTATACAAACAATAGACAAGAATTATGTTAGGAATTGAAAGTACTCTTCACCTGCTGGAGGTTGACCCCTGCATCCAGTAGTTCCTCTACTGCAGATGATGGCATGGACACATTATGATGGAGGAAGTCAGAGAATGTCTCATTGTCAATCAGGAAATCCCGAAGTTTCAAGTCTGGAAAATGACAAAACAAGCAAAATTCTGGTCACAGCAAAACCAAAAGGAAACTCATGTGAGAGCACTGAACAGGAAAAGTCAAGCTGGCAAATGTGGGAGAGGGAATTAATCACACAAATCATAGCACAAAAGGAAGAGGAGCTGCTGGAAAAGTGCTCTGAAACTTGGCAGGCTTCAGAAATGTCGATCTGTGATGTCTTGGTATCAAAAAACCCTCAAACCAACAACAGAAAAAGCAATCAACCTTCAAAACCAACTCCAATTAACGTAATTACTTCAGGCCAATTTGCTCATACATACACAGAAGCAGGGCATACCAAGCTGCTGCCCTGATCTGAAACCTACTACATTATTAGCACTTAATCCCTGTGTTGTAACTGAACATGGGATTGAGCTGGTACATTTGAACATGGAGGGATTTACTAGCCTTTAGTTAATTACATTAACAGCTGATGTACTCTACCATAAATTTTGAAGTCTGACATATGCAGACACACAGGTATGATACAGAATCACATGCAGATCTTAGCTACTAGGAAACAATCTTAACTACTTGAAATTAAAAAATACATTTGCAGCATTGTTTCAATTTTTTTTCCCAAGTGCTTCACTTTCTGAAGTCATTGGTGCTTCAGCTCTTCACTTTAAAACAAAAGTGTACTTACATCACAGAAGAGGGGAACCATACAGAAATTATAATCCAAGCATACTATTAAAGTAAAAAAAACTGGATATTCAGGAGCTGATTCTCACAGCTGAAACTCTTTTGAATTGTGTTCTTCAGTTTTGTGTGTGGGTTTGGGTTTTTTGTGTGGTTTGCTGGGGGGGTTTTGGTTTTTTGGGGGGTGGGGTTTTTGTTGTTTGTTGGTTTTGTGGTT
>VXBI01013240.1:37852-76740 GCA_013397375.1 Toxostoma redivivum | reverse complement strand
AAAAAACAAGGTAGCAAAGAAGCAATTCTTCCACTTTTCTGTTTCCTCAGTGATGTGTTATTTTTTGGTTTGGTTAGTCTATTTTATCTGAGTTTGGCTTGGAAGTCTTTTGCCATATGGAGGCATGATTTTCTTGGTCAGAGAGATATTCTAAAGGCAGTTGCAGGAATGCAACCTGAACTACACAGAGATTCCTGCTGACCTGCCTGTAATCATGAGGGGGAGTAACAAAGGGCCACCATCTTCCACAGCTGTAATTAACCAACCCAGTATTAGCAGAGCATTCATCCCCTGCTTTTTTTGTCATGCCAAGCATTGCTACTCTTGCTTAGCATCATAATTCATTGAAAATCAGTGCTGCCTTCCAAGGAATTCCTACAAACATCTGAATGAGTTTTCATCATCATTTGGAGTAAACCACAAAGGAAATAGAACAAGGTTACTAGAACTGTGTGGCAGTGTTTGGTTCCCAGACAGGTGACCACTACCGTAACCACTACCCAAGACCACACATGAAAGCTCTGCAAGACCAAGGGACTGAATCCCAACACCATGGTCCTGGCTGCTGTGCTGTAAGCACAAAGCCAGCCTTTTGCACCATGCAATTTCTCCACCATCCCATCTGGTCCTACTTCCAGGACTTGTGGGTCAGTGTCTTAGGCAATCCTTCTCAGTCATGGAGGCATGCATAACAGCTTGCATAAACAGAAAGCACCAAACACTGCAATACATCTAAATTCTTTCTCTGGATACCTTAAAAAGTTAAGAGTTAACAAAGGTCTCCTCTTCAAAAAAACCCATTCCCTTCCAAGATTACTGCTTGCCCACTAGGGCCTAAGAAAATAAAAGAGCATTACTTAGAAAAACCCCTCCAAAAATAGAAAGAAAAAGAAACAGGCAAGTCTTCTGAAGGTTAACACCAAGGTTACTTAATAATGCAAACACTTGGAGTCAAAGAACACATTTTACCACCACAGGGCTACTACTACAATATTTTCCTGCCATAAAATTTTAGACACACTACCAAGTTACTCAAGTATAAGAGACAAAATGTTAGCTCAAACATGACATAACTTGCATCTCTCCCTCTTGCTTGAGAGTGGCCAAGAGCATCGCTACAGTCAGCCTCTGCAAGCTGCTGGGCATAGAATAATGCCAGGCAGCACACTGGAGACCAGTCTCTCCATGTACTTTGACATGGACATGCAGCCTCTCCTTGCCCCTGCCCTTCATCTTCAACAGAAAACTGAGGGAGCTGCAGCCCTGCAGGCTTCCTCAGCCCCAGCTGAAAACATACGCCCCAGCAAGCAAGCCAAGCCCTAGGCACAAATGGGGAGATAAACCTGAGGTCAGACTGAGCAAACACACTCAAAGACTGTCAAATCTGATGTGAACCATCTTGCTGATTCAGTGGTGGGACAGTCAGCAGAAATAATACTGAGACAGCTTTTCCCCATTGGCAGACTACTTTCGCAGTTTCAGTCCTGACACCAAGGGAGCAACAGCAGAGAACAGAGACTACTGCTTATAAACCATGAAAATAACCTCCAAAACCAACAGGTCTGGAAGGGCTGAAGTGCCTCCAGTTGTAATTGGCTCCAGAAGGTTACCAATTAGACCATCCCCATCCACATGAAACAAGAAGAAGAGATGTCCATAAACCATGTGGGATAGAGAGAAAGATCCTTCATATGGTCACATAAGGAAGCTTCCAGCACAAGTAAGAACTCCCAGACCTGGAGTTCTTTTCCCTTAACCACAAAACGTCCCTTCCTCTCTGAAGTCACCAGTCAGGATAAGACAATCACACATGGCAGCATTTCATTGTTTTCACAAAAGGCACAGCTGTCCTTCATTTCCACACAGTTCAAACAAACCTTGGGGGCTGCATTATGGGCAACAAAACCAGAAACTCTCAGATTTTCCTATCACAGAGCATCTCCTACTGTAACACTGTATTACATCCTAAGATTTACATTTTACTGATAACCTAACCTTCTCCAGAACCTTCCTGCCTGGGCACAGTGGTAGGCTAGTCAGTCCTTGCTTAAGAATGAAATCTTGGTGGAAAAAAAACAAACCCCAAGCCTAAAATGTATTCAAAGAGCTCAAGACAATCACATGAATTAGTGAAGAAAAACAACCTCCATGCTTGCTATATTACTGATTAAAATGAACATCAAAATAAAAATATGTATTATAAAAAACCAGCAAATCAGTGCTAAATGGGGGGGTCTCTGTTCCATGCAGACCAGAACTGAATACTTATTGTACAGTGAAGGAAGTATCTGTGGTCCAAAAACCACAGGTTTTTAGTTTCCTCATTACAGAAACACATCCCCAGTTACTTTCATAAGCTAAAAAGGTGGGTCAAAGTGCAAGAGAAGCCATGGGTGGGAATAAGTATTAATTTGCTGATTTTACTGCAAGTATGATCATAACATGTCCCATAGTAAGCAGTGACAATTTCCAACAGTATTGCAAAGATCCACAGATAAGTGAAAAAAGGAAAAGCTTCTAGAGGCAGGTTACAGAACAAGACTCTTAAACTTCTTTCCCATTCTTTCTTCCTTTCCTGAAAAGCACAGACATCTCCTACCTTCCTCCAGAAACTTAATGGTACAGTGTCTTTTAAAATTAAACAGGGTAGGAAAAAACAGAACCCCACGGAAATTGTGGCTATGTTTTCATATCCTGATATATTGCATTCTAAAAATAAAAGGTATGCAAATAGTATTCAACCTTATCTCAACCCACTGTAGAGTACAAAGCTCACCAGGTCTCACATTAATTTGTGGGGTTTCTGCCCAAAGGGTTTGTGCCATAATCTACAATATACCAGGTTTTCAGACATTTTAAAGCTAACAAGCTCAATGAAAACACTGTGACAGTCCAATCTACTTCCCAGCTTCATATACTTTAACTCCCTATAAAAACAAATGAAGGGAAGGGGAGAAGGATCTTCATGCCTTGAATTAGTTCAGCAGCTAAGAGGAAAGCAGGGCAATACGTCTGATCTATGGACACAGTTATTCATCATCATGAGACTCCTCTACACTGATTAAACATGCAAGAGTAAAAACAATTACATTACTTCCTTTACATCCATTTCAGTTGGGGAAACTTGCTAGCCTTTGGCTAAGCCTGTATTCATCATAGCCAAATATCAACACAACACAGAAGCTGGTATTAAATTCTGACCCTTATTTCTTCCCACAGAGACTCCTCATAGGGCAACATAATCATTTTTGCAACAGCAACTGAGGCATCACAGCAAGATGAAACAGTGAGACAGGATGAGGCATGAGAAACTTCAGCTTCATTCTTCAGAAACAGCAAGGTTCCACAAGTGCCCAAAGGAGACAAAAAAAGAGAAGCAAGTTCCCAGTTCAGCACCTGTCTCCACCAATTAACAGAAGGAGCAAAGCAAGGAAGAATGTCAAGCAAGCAAACAAGGTATTTTCTTGTCCCTCTTCAAAGACTTCAGATTCACAGTTCCCCGTTCAGGTAAAACTGCACTTCTACAGGAAGGGAAGGCACAGTCTGGCTGGCTGTCAAGTCTGTGCAAAACCATGTGCCCAGGTGTCACTGGAGAGCAAGATCATGAGGCACTCTGGTCACACAGGCCTGCTTCAAACAGGACACTACTTCTTCACTGATCATACTTCCAGCAACAGAGATTTGGGCAACATAAGCCCATGGAGATGCTGAAGCTGAGACCAGGAGCAGAAGCTCCAGCTCCAGCAGCTGACTGCATTTACTGGCAGCACACATGACCACTACAAAGATTCTGGCTAGAAACCTATTTTTCAGGAAATCCTCACATGGTGAGATGACCAGGGCAGAAAAATCAAACACCCAGAGAGCTACCTTGTACCCTGGAAGTTCGTATTAATTTTTTATAATCTGGAAAGTATTCCTCTTGAATAGGTGACAAGTGCACTTGAACACATAGACTGATTTTCACACTCATTACCTATCACTATGATTTAATGACAAAAGATGTCTGAAGCTACTTCCCATAAAGATAAAAAAGGGCTCTCAAATAATTTCAGAGAACCAAAGACTGAATGACTTGGAATTTTATGACCATCCAGAGGAAACAGCAATCTCCTAATGGTGAACCACGCTACTGTACCCTACTCAGCCAATGACCCTGACTGACACTGTGAAAAGCAAACTTTTCACAATGCTGGGCAAGGCAACAGGTTTTTACTGGCCTTCATTATACTCCTAGCCTTGGACAACACATCCAAAAAGCTTGATAAAGTAATATTTTTAAGGTTTTTGGTTTTTTTTTTAGCAGTTACCATGTTTTCATTATTCTTTTCCTCTAGGGCAGCTTTCCCCCTGAGAGGTGAGAATAGCTCTCAGAGCTGCCAGTATACATACCTATTAATGCTGGCAAGAGCTAAACTGTCCTCTGAAAAAGTTGGACAGCCAAACTCTGATTTGCTTACAAGAAATCAAGCAGTTCAGCAGGCCTGTTGTGCAGGATTGACTAGTGTGAAAATACAAGCCTAATTTGCTCACATTCAAAGTGCTGTTCCTTCTGCAGCCATGGCCAGACCTCTTTTTACAGCAGGCTACAGCTCTCTGCTCTGAAGCCATCACACATCTGCCTCTGCAGACACTAGATAATACCAAAGTGAACACCCCATTAACCAGGGCCCATCATATTCTTATATCTGCTATGCCAAATGGTGACACGACTAAAGAGGAGGAAGCCTGCCATCCATCTCCAGCAGCTAGCATCTCTCCTGAGAGAAAGGGAAATGCTGTGCAACAGCCTAGTCTTCCCTCTCATCTTGGGACTGTGACATTAGGACCACCTCCAATCCTCTCTAAGTCATTCTTTTTGCTTAGAAGAGCTTTAAATATGGTCCAGCACAATTACTCTGGCAGAAAGCACAGGTCTCAGCATGTAC
Organism: Toxostoma redivivum; assembly: GCA_013397375.1. NCBI lineage: Eukaryota > Metazoa > Chordata > Aves > Passeriformes > Mimidae > Toxostoma > Toxostoma redivivum. The sequence goes on along the minus strand of VXBI01013240.1, from coordinate 71,812 downwards.
TAAAGCACATACACAAACCAGTCCTCAGCTAACCTTCACTGGGGGTACACTGACTCCAGGCATGTATTGCCCATTAAGCTGAGATCCCACCTCTGCCCTGCGTGGGAAGCCAGCAGCAAACACAAGGCTAATACATCCCTCTGTGCAGCTGTTTTGTGCAAGACAAGAGAAGGATTCTGCCAAGAAAGCCAAGACACAAGGCACAGAGGAAAAAGCCTCAGCCCTGCCAGCAAACACAGCCTGCAGAGCTCCTGCTAAGGCAGGCCACACCCAACTACCTCCCTAAGCCCCACATCATGCCTCAGAAAAGATATTCTCGTGACTTTCCCTGCTGCAAGGCAAATTCTGTTATCTGCACAGACAACCATGAAATAGAGCTCGCCAATGAAAAAAGGAGAAATTACAAAGACTTCTAATGGTGCAAAAAAAATTAAGCAGGCTTGAAGGAAACACCCTAAGAATAGTCATTGTAATGCTTTAAGAAGCAAATTCTGAGCAGAGCTCCAAACTGCATGGCATTATAACTAATTGACAATTCCTCTGCTAATGTTCAGAAAATAAGGACAAACTGCAAATTTCTTGGGCTCTGAACTGGCTTGTCAGTCACAGATGACAGACCACAGACGTGACAATATAGGATACTTCATTATTACAACAAAATTACTTCCAGGAGGGGTAAGCTGAACACATTCAGGGATGGTATAAACTACGGAGAAGGCCCTCTAAAGGTCAAAGCCAGCTCAGGGCAAGATGTATTACTTTGTATTACAGAAAGTATTACTTTGCTGTTAAGACTGGATTTTCACTGCATGAGGAATATTATGCCCTGGATAATATGCAGGTGTTAGATGTTTCAAAACATCAGTTCAGAAGGTAAAATGTATTAAAAAAAACCCCAAACAATAGGGAGACTGAAAACCAAATGCCATGGTCACATCCAGTCACATACATGATTGTAATGGCAAACAAGGATGGCACTGTGCTATTAAAAATGCATGGAACTAAGCAAAAGCTGAAAGAGTAAGCTGTGACCAAGGAGGACCCTGTCCAGATTTCCTTGTATTTGAGCAAGTGACTGTAAATTTAGTAGAAATTCCAATCATAAAAGGATAAAAGCAGGGCTGGGAATTTTAATCAAATGACCACTACAAACAGTCGAAGTGTTTTCATAAGCTGGCTAAGTAAGCACACATCCATGAGACTGCTGGTTCAAATGCAACCAGAAGACACTTACATGAAAATTATTCAGAACCCCCAAAATAAGCAGACAGAATTAATCCAGCAGTATCTTCCTACTTGAAAATTATCACAGCATCACCTATCCAGTTTGAAGAACTCCCATGAAACTGGCATGGGTTAAGCAAAACAGCAGGGAGAGCTTTCCAGGATCAAAGCACCCTAACTGTCCTGCACTTGTATTTGTTCTTCCTTACACTAAAAGGCTGATGAGAAAAAACTACCCCTCCCTTGGGTGTGAAGGCTCATCCTGCAAGATATCTGTTTCTCTTACTTGTCACACATTCAGGGAACCTGACTGACACTTGACTTATTCTAAAGAATAAGCAAGATACCAAGTCTGCAGTCAGCAGATCATAGTAGTTCTTACTTTTTCTACATTCAGGAAGACCAGACACTTCTGAATTTAGTGCCAAGTCTAATGCTCCTTATCTAGCACACTGCAACATAAGCCACCTTCAGAACAAAGAGTAAAACCAATCAAAAAATCCTGAAGATTAACAACAATAAGCCAATCATTATACTGCACTTAGTTTAACCAGGAACACCATCTATGAAACATATCTACATCTAAATTATTTCAACCTCCCATGATTGCTCCCTACACTTCAATTTCATTGGTCACTGCAAAGTTACCCTTATGGATACTTGTTTGGGTTTGTTTTTGAATATCAAGTCCAATGGAAGGGAATAAAACCCTCAAACTTCAGCACTAAAGATTACGTTTTCTGCACCTAGTTTAGGGCAACCTTTGCAACCATTCAAGCCCTTCACTACTATAAATCAGACTGTTGAGCAACAGCACTTCAAAATAATTGAAGCACTTTCTTAATCTTTGGGAAAGACTGAAAAACAGATGCTTAGTAGATAATGATTGCCCAAATTCACATAAAGTTTTGACTGGAAGCCACGCATCTCATATTCTAAGACACTATACTATACTACATCAGGATGGTCCCAACAGACCCTGCCTTGGTAACTTCAGGAGCTCATCCTTCCAGCTGGTTTTCTACTGAACTGTCAGTATGCTAACCAGTCCTTCCCTTTAGTACTGACATAACTTGCTGGCTGAATATACACCCTGGAGCATTTTCTCCACGCTGTTTTACACAGAGGACTGGATTACTTCTTCACACAGAAAAGAGCAGTGCCTCCTTGTGCTTTACAAACCTGATTCTGTGTACCAGAGTCACAAAGAACTGCAAGTACCTGAAGAAAATGCAGTATATACTGCTGGAGAGGTCTTATGCATTATTTCTATGGATACACCGGTAAAATTCCTTGCACTTTAAGATAGCAGCAGAGATAACATGAAAAAGAAGGAAAAAGACCAGGCAGGTGAAGACCATTATTGGGACAATGGACTTCCATCTCCACATCACATCTGAAATGTCAATACACCCTACTGTTCTGAAAGAGCTTTTTGTTGGGTAGGCAGCAGTGCTACTTTCCTAAGGAGGTGGTTGGCATAATTCAGAACAATCACTCAGACTTCAGATATTGCTATCTTTGCAGTAAGCTTTCTTTGCTCCATCAGCAAATCTCCTTCTGGCACACATCTATGCTCAGTCAGCCTCAGATATGGACCAGTTATGTTTCAGCTGCACCTGTTAGAATAGACAGTGCAAGATATAATAGTTTATGCTTATTAAGTTCTTACTGTCTGTAGTTACGTAAACCTACTGACAATGTCAAGAAAAACACATGTAACTATACTACCTCAGGTAGTATGTACCTCTAAAGATACGTTTAGAAGGTTTAGAAAGGTTCAGGAAGGGGAAAATAACCACCACAAAACACCAAAACTCACAGGAAAGGGTCCTATTTTAAATCCTTTTAAAGGGTCTTTTATTGCACCATTCCAGAAACTAAAGCTAAATTAGAAAGGGAAGGAAATTCTGGCTGTTTACAGAGGATGTGTGTCACAGAACAGCATGAATCTCTCCCACATACAGCACACAGCGTGCTGCCAGGTCAGCATTAAAAAAAAAAAGCTGGGGCAAGATCTTCAGCTAATAGATGAGCTACATTCCACTAAATTTTCAGAGCTACATCAATTTTTTACCAGCTGAGAATCCCTGATACACAGGCCTAAGCAATATGCAATTTTAACAAACTGTTAATTATTGACACTTAGTAAATACATAAGGATATGCCTATTTTTTCAATTCTGCAGCTGTTGCATTTAATTCAATGTTTTTTTTTCCAGAATAAACTTATTTCAAACAATTCACAAGTACCACTCAATAAAACACAGCAATAGCAAAAAAACTCTAGGGTTGGAAGTGGAGAATGTCACGTTTTAATGAAGAAATTCAGCAAGAGGTGGCAGAATATTTTGCTTCATTTTAGTCAGGATCCTGGTATTAATACTCACTTATCTTATGACCACAAAATATTTAAATAGAATATGAAAGACTGCCAAGAAATTGAACTGTCATGGATTTTCAGAATAATTGGGCAAGCAGTGCTCTGTCCTCTTGCTTGTGTAAAAAAGAACTTGATTCACCATCAACATTTTTTAAAAGCCATCAGCTTTTATTGCATCCTGACCTCATTGAAAACTGCCACATCCTACTGCGTTTGAGAACAAGGACAGCTGTTTATTTATTTAGCTCACAGGAATGCTGTAAAAATTAGGTAATAAGTGTTTGTAATGCATGCTGAAGATAAAATGTATTATTACTACAGACGGCTCCAAAGCTGAATATTAACTTGGGAGATATGGGAGGTCAGACCCAAATTAGGCCCTCTGGCCTGAGTACCAATCAAACACAGAAGTGTACAGGGCTTTGTCCAAATGGGGCAATTTCATAATCTCCACTCTCATGAGAGCTCAGGCCCACAGAAATCCCCCGAGAAAGCTGAACTTTTCATCAGATAACAGTGTTACAAATTTCCTAGGGGACTACTAACACTAAGCTCAATGTGGAAAGTCTCCATCCAGCTGTCTCAACCAACCTCAGACTGTAGCTTAGATAAACCCAATGCAATAGTCCACAAATCAGGCAATTTCTTAAGATTCTGAGATTAGAAGTCAATGAAAACAAATGTAGAATTTGCCAGAGTGGAAAACAGAAAATAAATGCAAATTGAAGCTAAAACGGCCTAAGTTTTGGCAACATAGTCCCGACATTTAAAAGCTATACTGACAAGGCTACATACGAAGAAGGAGATAATAGCAAAATGTGAGAGATTTAACTGCTCACGTAACACTCTCCACTTTATTTGCTGGTTTAAAATAAAAGTCAGTGTTGAAAGACAAGGCTAAGACTAAAGAAAACACTCAGAACTTCTAAAGATCTTCCTACCTCTGCAGCACACACTAATACTAATTTCTGATGAGTACAGTAAGCAATTCTTGTTTTTTCATTGTGTTTTTATCTAGACAAGTTACAAAAGATAAAGATGAAAGAAATTAAGAAATTGCAATTTGACATCTACTGGAATAGCTTTGCTAATTGTAGTTATGGGTGCTGTTGACTCCCCAGCATGCAGTCAGACCACAAACTGGCACCATCAACTTAGCTGGTTCTAAAGTAACCATAGTCCCAGGGCAGCCTCATGCCAACAAGCTTGCAGTTTTCCTTGTGTTTTTAACAGGTTTCACACAGTCTTCTGCAACAGAATTTTCAGAAATGTTGTTCCCAAGCTCCTGTCACCTAGTATAGCTCAGACACTACAGCAAGGCCAGATTCAATGTAACACTACATATGCTTTTTCAATTCCCCATTCAAAGAGATTTCAGTCTTGCTCTATCACATCCATGCATATCTACCCAGAATCCAAACTGGTGAAATTCTAAACTACTGTCTTCAAAACTGCCTCTGTACAAAAGAAGTTTAGACCAAAAGAAGCCACTAAAGCCCAGTTCTACAGACTACAGCAATACACATTATGCTATATGTATTTACTCATCCCAACCTCTAAGCAAAGTCACATAGTAACAACTCTTCATGGACAGTCTCACAGAAAACAAGTATGACTCTCCTGGAAACAGATTTTAAAGTACAGCAGACCTTTGTACCTTGACCTCTATCAAGGTCAATAAAATTATCAAGATAATTTTATTAGTTTAGTCAGATCCTTGGATTCCAAATAGTAAGGAAAGCAGAATCAGGCTCTATTGAAAGTGATAATTCTTGATCTAGTTATATTGTAGTTACAGGATGCTATTTTCTGAATTACGCAAATATCACGCCATCTAACTAATTAAATGTTTTGGAAATGCTTTTCCAGAAGATCTGCAGTTGCCCAAACAATTTCCATTTACTTAAAATAAACTCTAAGGACATACACATCTGTGCCTGTTCAGCAGCATGGAGATTTGAAAAAAAAATTAATTAGGCAAATGCAGAAAAACTGCCATGTATACCTGAATCTCCTATCCAATCAACATGGCACACACCACAATCTGTGTGTAACCCAAGTACCCAGTATTGGCTACTTCTTCCACTCGCTCATTGTGACAGGCTGCATCTGACCACAGCAGAAATCACAGTGGTTCCCACACAGTCCCAGACTCCCTTCCCGGAAGGATGCTTTGGGCTAGGAGGCAATAGCAGCCAGGAATGCCCTAGGGACTTCTGCTGAGAGCTAGTGCAAGGTAACTGGTACTGAAAACACAACAGTAGGAAGTAGCCTTCTTACCTACCCCAATAAATCGAGACCTCTCTACTAATACCACAGGGCAGTATTTTGGCAACACTTTTCCCTGGCCTAAAGGAAAGGCAAGGACCTGAATGCCACTGCGGAGCACACTATCAGAGAACCCAGGTATATATTTATGTGCAGCAACAAGAATGCCACCCTGCCACAGCTGGTGTTAACAGGTGTTTCTGAGTATGAAGGCCACCAGGACACATGGTTCGCCAGGCTTCATTCTAGCCTGGCTGGTTTTTGCTAGGATTCTTCCCAAAGGAAGTCAGGGAGGAAACCAGTTTAATTAGGCAGGCGTAGGCAGGTATAACAATCAATCTGAATGTTTAGCTTGAGGGCGTGGGTTCAATTTTGTTTGGGACAAGACACTGAAGAAGAAGTTAGCCATCACCTTAATGTCACCTAGCAGATAATGTATGATATCCTGTTTCCCTGAGCACCCTGTAATCATGCAGTAATACACATGCATCAGAAAACCTCTCCAAAGGCTGCTCTTTAGCCCAAGCCCTCTACCATCCTTTACCTGTTAAATAAAAGAAGCATTAATAGCACTGACCAGACAGGCTGCAAACTCTTTTAGTCTCAACATCTCTCTGTTCAGCAGAGCACTGCAATATCAGCAAAGAATGTCACCCAGCTGATGCTCCTCTCTTTTACCACAAGCAATACTAACACAGCAAACAACTGGGACAGGCAGGGCACATGTGGAATAATAGCCCAAGATGTGATGCAATTTCTTAGGTGATATTTGTTTCCCTCTGCTTATTTCATTGCTTCATTATTTCTGTTTAGTTGGGCTGGCTTCAAGAAAAATAGAAACATGCCCTTTGGGATCACTGAAAACCAAGAGCAATGCAGTAAATACTAGCCAAGCTGGCTTATATCTGCAACTTTTAGCAATAACCAAAGAAGATGACTTTAACTATACCTGTTAATTTATTACCCTGTGGCACTGCAGAACAAAGTATTTTGGAGTCTTGTAGACAGAAGGAAGAAATAAAGAAAGTGTGCCTCAGAATCAATAGCAAGCTGTATCTCCATCTTTCAAAACAGAAGAAAAACTCATTTCTTGCAAACACTTAACCTGATAAAAAGGCACTGAGACCAGCTGCAAATTCAGTGCCTGCAAGCAGCAATCCAAACCTACTGCAGCTGGCAATCCCAGCAGCCTTGTCATAGTCTTGAAAGTTCCGTCACCAAGGTCTTTGACTCTCTGTACTGATTTGCACTCTGCCTTATCATGAGTGCTAAAGACCTTGGTGACATTGCTGGACAGAGATGTAACAAGTGGAACAGAGAGGGCACCTGGCACCTACCTGCAAAATTGATCATGTTATGCTATGTGTGTGCCTGCACGTAGATTTCACTGCTTGGGCCTTGCTGGAAGTGGCCACACAGCAGCAGTGCCCATAGAGCGTGACAGCTGCATGTGCTGAACTCCACTTAGCCACACGACCACTTAGCACTTGATCCTGCCACCCTGGACAAAAAAGGTGCAACATAAAGCAACACTGGACTGCTCCCTACTAATAACACCTTCTGCTCCAACAGAGAGCTCTTCTCTGCTGTTCCTCCTCCTGCATAAACAGCCCTGTTATGAAGAATTATCTCCTCCTTATTAAGGAGTGCCAAAGATACAAAACCTGTTGGAATGAGTGAATACTATAGCCTGGACAAAACCTTCCTGTCCTACCCTATCTTTACCAAAGACACTAACTTGCACACACCTGTGCAAGCAACTGCAACCTATGAGCAATCTGCTATCTTAAGTAGGTCACTTGTCCCCAAGGTTCAGCTCATGCTTCACTTCAGATCAGATGACTAAGAATCACACCTTGAACATTAGTTTGTGAGGGTGGTTTTAAAGAAGGTTCAAGTGAAAGGACTTTGGCAAATGCTCTCTAAATAGATTCAGACATCAGTAGCCAGATACAGACACGAATGCTCTGCATGACTAGCATTAGCTCCAATTTGCATCCTAGCAATGAGAGATCAACTCCTGGTAGCCTGTAGCAGGCAGTAGTGGGAAGAGTGTGTGACGGGAGAAGGGAGCTGCCACACTCCAAGGAGCATACATTCTGTTCCACTGGGGAAGTTGCAAAGTTGCACCTGTCTGCACCACCAATTCATATGCCTTCAGGTCCAGGCCAGAGCTAAAACATACAGGATATTACAACATTTTCAATTATTAGCTTATCAGTAATTAGCCCTCCTGCTACTGGGGGAAACACACGTATAAAGACTGTGCTTTCAGGCTGGATGGCACACTTACATCTGACATCCACTACTACTGTTTCCTTAGGTTCCCAGAATCAGTGGAAGAAATGCCCCAGAGTGAAAAGGATTTGCATCTGTCCCACCTCATCATCAACAGCAACTGAGAGTTGACCTTCCTAGCACAGGAAACTAAGCACTGCTAAGTATAAATACATGGGTGCTTTTAAGATTAGAGGATGCTGCTTCATAAATACTGTCAGAGAATGAATCACACAGCCCAAGGAGTGGGCAGCAGGGTCCACCAAGCTGGATAGCTTTGTAAATGAGCATGAGAAAGACAAACAAGCTTTGTTTTCCGAAAGCCTTATCAACAATTAACATTCTGTTATTCTCATGACAGAGGCTTGATTTATGATTGCACATTTGAAATATTTTATTATGGAAATAAAATCTGTGATGATTGAGTCTGAGGCTTGCTTTTGCAGTTAGTCCAGTAGTCTTTACAGTAGAGAGAAATACGAGACTTCTGACTTTCAACTTGTACAGTATTCCACATGCAAAACTCTTTTTGGAGTCACTCCTCCCCCTTAGACCTTCCCAGAAGCAAGAGCTTCAATTTATGGCTTTGATAGTGTTCTTGTAAATGACCATGTCTGACATTCACTGCATGTCTCAATACAAAACACCACACCAGGACCAGGATCTATTCTCTTTGGAAAAGTAAACTTGCCAATACAAGCATAAAAGTAGTATTACTAAAGAGAAAAATACTACTATTAGAAGTGTAAAACCAGTAACAATTATATCTGTCATTCTGATGGAAAGAGCTTGTTCTCAGCAAATCAAAGAAACAATTGAAGATATCCATGAAAACAATATTAAACTTCTCCTTGGAAAATAGTCATCTTAACTCATTTTAGCTATGTTCATTATGTGTCCATCTCTGCAGAAAGGGCTCACTCTGCATCCTCTCCCCTCTGAAGCTGCTGTAGATTTAGGTAAGAGTATGAGGATGCCACTCACCAGTTCTCTGGGTAAAGAGAGAAGGCCTGGTGGTATGGATACGGAGCTCCTCAGCAAGGAGGAGTGTCCTTTATACACAACTATCAACTAATGGCCAGAGTCAGTAGACCACAGTATTATATGTAGACTGATCACATCAGAATTCTGCACAACCTTGAAGAGGAGAAAGGGGGTTAAATATCCAAGACAAATACCTTGCACAGTCCATGTCTGTACAAACATTCAGCACAACCTGCCAACCTGTCACTAACAGTACAGATTATTCCAAAGTGACCTGCAACGTACTGAGCAACACAGAAATGAAAGTAAAAACACCATCTCTCCTTTATGTGTGCTCAGTACACATCAGACTATGTAACATTACTCACCTCTTACCAGGTCACTTATTTTTCTTCCTGCAGCCTGCCTGGGCCATCCTCAAATGACAGCTATGAAGAACTATTGCTATGAAACCAAGGACAATTTTCACACAACACTAGAATAGCACCCATGTCCAAAGAGCTCTACATGCTGCATAAAGGCTGTGGTGAAGACCCTCAATGGCTGTGCTTCCTTTTCTATTTCCCTGCTTTCTAAACTGTCACTTTCTATGTCACATGCCACACTAACACAGCAGCCAAGATAGATAATCCTTCAGGGAAGAATATGCCAAAAAACTTTTACAAGGTGCCACGTCAGAGAGACCTGGCAATAGCAAGAGATCCATCACATTTCCTGAGACTGGATAGAGCTCTTTCATGTCTCAGCTCTGCTGCAAGCTTCCCACGTGATCTCACACCAGTCACTCATTCATCTGCACAGGAGAGGAAGGCACACCATCTTCTCACACAAGTTAAAAATGGGAGGATTCTAATTTTTCATAGGAAATAGCAATGTGAAAGCCCCCCCCCGAGTTTTGTTTTGTATCCTGCCAGACAATATCAATATCAGTCAGTCATATAGGAACAAAAAAGCCCCCTCCAAAACCAAACACAAGAAGGAAAATCGATGTTTCACTGTCAGATAATAACCAGCTTTGAGTTTGTAAATTAGAGGCCAACACGGGTTTTTCCCCATCTGTGTTCTTCTAGCACACTTCCCTTTGGAGCTCAGGGGGTAGAACACCAAATCGAAGCTACATTGTGTTCACTGCTTCACAAAATATCAAAATAACTAGTGCTTTCCAAAAAGACACACTGCTTCAACTCCTCTGAGAAAACAAGCACTTCAAATAACTTCCGTGCGCCCAGGATTATAGTTTCACATCCAAAACAGCTGCTGTTCTTGGCATTACACACCATGCCTTTTCTTCTTCCACCAAATAAATTGAAGAGCACACAAAGCTCTGACACAGGTAGGGCTTAAGGTACTTCTGCAGGATTGGAAAAAGTTTGGTAAACTCTAAGTTATAATCACATGCATTCACATTATGGCACATTCCTCAAATTTACACACACACGGAATTAACCAGGCCAGAAATACAAGATATTGACTCTTTCTATCAGGCTGTTACCTAAGCCAGAGGAATTTCCCAACTTGCGTAGTGCTCCCAGGACCTTCTGGACATCCTTTATACTCGTGTCCTGTTGGCTGTACAACAGTAACCTCCTGGCATCCGAGAACAGGCGGGAAACACTGTGGAAAAACAGAAAAAAACCCAGCAATCATCAGTTCCATGAGCCACCATTCACAGATAGAGTTTTATATACCAATTCCAAACTTTAATCCCCTCTAGTTATGTCACTCCAGCACAAAAAAACCTCTTTTCTCAATGTGACAATCCAAGGAGCCAAATAAAATATGTCTGCTAATGCAAGGTCAATCTAAGCTACACTGATAACATCATGCATTTTAAAGCATTTTTAGGACTGGGATGGGGAGAGTTTCCTGCTGCCTATAAACTGCTACTTCCTAGAAGTACAATAATTTAAGAATATCTTTGCTCCTTCCAAATGCTTCTCTAGGTTGCAGATGTATTATGCTCTACATTAAGCCTATCTTTCCTGACACCATGAATGCAGCAAGTAAGAGAAGGTATAGGAAAGCTGGCCAGAAACTGTGCTTCCTGCATCATGTTAGCCAGTAACAAGAAATAAACATCAGGGAGTATTCCCTAAACCTGTTTAATTGCCTCTCAGTCTATGCTGTTCAGAGGTTCATTAATCATGGAAAAGATGTACTGAAAAAAGAATTTTTAAAAGTCTTGCTTTTTATGGGTCAAATTCCGAGCCCAGGTAAGAAAATGGACTCAGTCCTTACCCATGCTAGGCTTTTCATTCACCAAGAGCTTCAGGTGCTTGGACCTGGGAATTCTGCACACCTACCAGCTGTCTGCTAGTCCCTATGAACTTGGTAACTGAGAAATCTGGTACTTCACAGGTGGTAGAAACTGCAAAATCCACACGTAATGTAATATTTCACAGCTGGTAGGTGACTTCCAAATATGCCATTCCCTCATGTTTCCCCATGAACAGAGATGAGGCAAAAGCAGACAGACTCACATCGAGGCATTGAAGTTTCCAACAATACCAGGGGATTCCCCAGGAGTTGGGTAGCGGAAACACGGGTTGTTGGCATTGCAGATGATCCCCTGTATCCATGGCAAGGTTCCTGCTGAAGGCATAGCTTTATTTGGAAAGTGACCTAGAACAGAAACACAGGAGTTAGGAGACAAACACATGATATGAGCCTCTACTACACAGCATTGTATTTGAAGAGCAGTGCTAACCCCTGCTCTGGCTATTGCCCCAAAGTGCCTATGAAGGAGCAGAATGGCCAACACTAAGATGGACTGAGCTTGTATTAGACTCTCCACACTGCTCTTTCAAATCTTTCTGCTGGAGTCCAAACCTTTCCACTAAAGAACTAGCGAAGTCATAGGCCAGAGTTTACATTCTGTTTATGAACAAAGCAGTAACAAACTACTCACAGCAGATCTCCACCAGTATGCCACTTGTATACTTATGAATCACAATGACTGGGGAAGAAAGGCCTCCCCTTATAATAATCCCAGACCTTACATAAGCTGTCAGGCTGCTTTTTGCACCGAGCTTGGTTCCTCACCCCCACACAAGGGAAGGGATCCTGGAGGAAGGTTATTCCCCTTCCTCATTTCTCAAAGCTCAAGACTTTGAGGATCAGACACCCACCCCCTCCCCTCTAGTGCCCATCTCATCCTCCCAACATGCCCACAATCACTCAGGGGGCTGGCTCCCTACCTCCACAACCCCAATGGAAGTACCAATGCCCAAGAAAGAAGCAGTATCAAAGGCTACATTACAGCAAGGCTGATTAATGTGTGTGGGTGAAAGAAGAAGAGAGTCTTATCAGCCCTCCCTGGAGAAGCCAAGGACTCCATGCAGGAGAAAGGTTAAAGAAATGAAGGTTTATTGTTTCCAGTACTGAGAGAACTCTTGCTCCTAGTTCTCTCTTTAAAATAGAAGAGCTATTTACCTGACCTGTCTGATTTTTGTTTCATTTTCCTTTTTTGTTCTTGGCTGAGGGACTTGGGGAGAAGGAGGGGAAGGAGAAGGAAGAAATATGCTAAGACTTTCAGGTTCTTCTTGTAAAATTTCCCTCTCTCACTGGTCTGGTGAAAGCCACATAACAATCATTTCAAAGTTAATAGTTCCTCCACATTTTAAGAGATAACTTCTTCACACTAAGTTAAGCCATTGGAAACAAGAAACCCTGACAACCATCCAATCCTTGGTTCTTCTCAAACAAGGAAAGAAAACTGAAAATTTTACTTGTTTGTTGAAAAACACTACCATTAAAATACTGAGGCTATGTGGAATCTACAAAGCACTTGCACACGCCTGTTACTGCTATCACCAGGCATTACCTACAAGTGATTTCATAACAGCATACAACACTGCCACTATAGATAAAAATCCTACTTCCCTTAAGGCATTCACAGAGTTGCCAAAGAGCTCACCATCAACCCAAAAGCTTTATTTCTTCCTATCTCTGCTCACAGTTCAGCAAAAACTGCTTCACTTCACAACACATCCACATCTGTCAGCAGAAGTGAACATTCAGTGATACCAATCCAGACAACACATTTTAGAAACCTATTCCCAGACACTCTTCAAAAAACAAAGAGGAATTAGCTATAGACATGAATTTAAAGTTACCAGATGCCCTGTGCTCTATAGCTGCTGAGGACAGCATAAGAAGGGGGGCAAAGCACTAACAGTCAACATAAATGGAAGGGAAAAGGATTGCAGGTGAAAGCCTCAAAACTATGCTTGTTACCATGGTAACACCAGAGCAAATGTTTTACAAAAAGGCTACTGACCAGCAAGATCAAGCCAAGTTCTACAGAATCACAGCTCTTGCTACATTTCTGTTTATACACAGCCCTGCCATACCTGAAACTAATTATCACTGAGGTTGCTAATTATTTATAAAAGCTGAGTAGACTGCTTATTGCTTCTCTTCAGCTTCATGTCTACATTACAAGTATCTCTCCTAATGCCACTGTAACATTCTGTCAGAAGAGGCAGCTCAAATTCCATGTAAAGTATGAGATTTAACTTAGAGAAGCTTCAGCTATGCTGTTGAGTGCTGAAAAAGCGAGTTAGGCAGTACATGGGATCAGCAGAGTCCAAAGTGTGATGGGAAACTGCAAACACAAACACCTGAACTTTAAAAGATACTATTTTCAACACCCAGCAAACAGCACAAAATTCCCCAGTCACTGCAAAGACAGGGTAAGTGCTGTAAAAGGGAGTTCTTTCCTCATTTTAAGAAACACTTCAGAGGGCCCTTCAGAAACATGTTTTGCTGACCCTTAACCTTACCTTGCAGTAATCAGGCTAAGGAAAGACAACTGATTGGGGAAGAGCTCTGTTTAATTGCAGTATGAAACTGTCACCAAACACAGTAAAACAACAGCATGTTGCTAATAAACAAGTCATGCTTTCCAAATGGCAACCAAAGAGGCCTATATATATTAATTTATAAAGAACAAGCTTCCTTTGAAAGAAAAGCAGAAATGTGCATGTTTAGGGTGCAAAGAAGAAAGTAGAATTGGGTTTTTTATCAGCAGTGTATGACTGCTGAATCTACTAAATGCAGAGCTGATACTGTAATCGTTTGAAGGAATGGAATCTTTAATGTGATACATTAATGCACTTTACTACCTGGAAACAAGATTGCTTTCTTAGAGATCAGAACACTGCATTCTTTTATGTGAAAGTCCCACACAGATCAAAAAAAAGAAAAATAAAATTGGTTTTACAGATATATCAGAGTTGTACAGCAAATTCTCAGGTAATATAACGCAAAATGAGAAACAGCCAGAAAAAGAGCAGCAACATACAGTCCTGGACCAACATCAGGTGACTGCAGTTCTGGAGGTGGAAGCAAAGGAGTTATGATGCCCTCCTGCAGATTTCTGACTAAAGTCAGGAACTGCTGCTCTTTGCATCTTGCCAGCTGCATTATTACATTCTAAACCTGAAACAACAAGCATTCGGGGTGCAGCTTCCATGCTTGGTACTTACATTCATGCTGCTCATAGGGCGGATATGAAAGCCTTACAGAGATCAGGATGAAGAAGATAAACAGAGGCCAGGCAACTTCGATCAGCAGCTGGAACTGGAAACAATAAAGGCAAAGAATTAAGACATCGTATTCAAAATAAAGCTCAGAACAGAAGTTGTAAGACAATCCACTTGTGTGTCAAAATAGTTTTGTAAGTACTGTCTCACTTTACTTTGCCTACACATTCCAGGATCAAGAAGTTTATTCCTCCAGCTTCAGAGGATAATCTGCAAAGAACTACAATTTTTACTCATTGATATGTGTCATTCAACTAAAATGGATATGCTTAAGGGCTATTTTTGGCTTCTTTTTATAGTTTTCTGTCCCCTGACTGAAAGAAACCTCCCAATGACTCTTTCTGGCAAGGAGCTGAATTTTTTACCCCATGTTTTGAGGTAGTGGGGTATTTATATCCCACTTTCACAGTAGACCATTAAGCTTCTACCCTAACATATCAGACATGGAAAATGTGCTGATGTATGCATGCCAACTCATTCAGTATTGCAGAAATATACTGGTATCTAGAAAGCAGAGCTGGTAAGATTAGGCTCATGTCTAGTTTCTATTTTCTTCCAATTTACATTTTTTCTTGAAGTAGGCAGCACCTACTGGTGCAGGTCATCTACAGAAAGGCAGTGAGTATCAGGAATTCAGTTATTTAGAGGGACGAGACAAGAAGAAAAGACCTGCTATTAAATACACAACAATTCTTAGAGAACTGAAGTGCAGAAAAATTCACTGAGATGTGTCATATCCCACAGAAGCATGTGGAGAAAGCAACTGTCCAGCCTAGAGCTTCTGAGACACTAGCTGAAGTTTCCTAGACTTGATCCTCACTAGCAATACCCCTTAACTAGCAATACTTCAGAAAGACTGCCCAAACATGTATTTCCAGTCAGCTGTGAGACAAGGAAAACCTGAAAGCTTTTTATGCTGCTACTTCATATGTTTCTCATCTATTACTAGCAGGAGAACAGAGTGTTTTCTTGGTCAAATGAAGACAAATCTCCACTTCTTTCCTGAAAATCTCCATCTTTTCTAATAAGAGGTCTACATTATTGTCCTTAAAAGCCAGAGTGTAAGACTTGCAACCCAGTGGGAGACAGAATCCCCACCCACAAACACATTTTTCCATGCTCCATCAGAAACAGCTAAATTTGGACTCTTAACACTCAGCATAAGGCACACCATGCAAACTTTGAGGTGAGAGACTTCTAGATAACTATCGTACCTCAAAAGAAGCTCACTGTAAAAACTGCATTAAAGCAAAGGACATTTGATCCAGCAGAGGATATGATGTAGAATGGCTTTTCACAGATATCCTTTGTAGCTGACATCAAACAGCTAAGAGCACCCCTTCTAAAAGGCATAGAAATTGAGCATCAGTCTCCCAGGCATTCCTGGCAACAGTGCCAATTATCTCTGCAAGATAATTTTTGGATACTGTTACCCATTGGATCCTGAGATTATCTCAGCTGATTAGAGCATGGTGCTAATAACACCAGGGCTGCCAACATAACCCTCCCATGGACCATTCTCTTAGAAGCTGGGCTTCATGATCCTTGTGGGTGCCTTCCAACTCAGAATATTCTGTCATCTGTTATTGTCATGCACACACTGTACAACTACTGGGTAAGAAACTCCACTGAGAACACACTAACAGGCGCCAGGAAGATGCCTCAGTACCTTTGGTCTCTTATTACAATAAATGATCTAGTGGCAGCACACACTCCAGCCATTAACATTGACAGCCTGCTTCCATCTGCATGAAACAGTGCTCTGGCTCCCAGAGATCAAGGATGTTTAGACCTAGCACACAGAAAACTAGTCCGCTTCTGTTTTCAGGATACTCTTATAATGGCTGCCAGGATGGCATAGCAGGAGGTTTCCTCCACTTGACAGAAAAATGGCTGTGAAACCAGGACAAGACCATACTGTCTTCCAGCATCAATGGTCATGCTCTAGCAGAGGTCACAGCTGTCTGCCACCCTGGTCACTGCTGCTACACTGTTTGGGGAAAGCAGGGTCAGCTGGGCTTGTGGAGGCTTCCTGAGGTGACCAGTGCGAACAGATAGCCTCTCACAGCCCTGCAACTGCTACAGAACCAAAGAGAAAATGCCCTTGAGCTCAAACCCTGGCTTGCTCAGAGAAATATCAACCCCAACCACACCCCACTGGGATGGACAGAAGTGCCCAAGTGGCCCTGTTGCTGAAGGGGGAACAGGCCACCTGCACACAGGCTCCCCTTCTGCACACCTGTTACACAAAGGCAACCACGTGCAGGCTGCATGCATGACACACCTAACTTGGCACATCAACAGGCTCAGAGAGGATAGAGAAAGGAGGGATGCAGCCCAGACTGACCAAGTTGCACCTTTACAGCTGAAGGCAGACATCATAGCAGGCACCAAAATGCAACATTGTGAGAGACAGCTGGCAACTGCTGCACCAGAGGCTTGCACAGGGACAAGATCAGAGTGTCAGGAGCATGTCAGCAGAGACTCCTCAGCAAACTCTCTTGTGCTGCTCAACAAAAACTGAGTTATCTTTGCCCCTAAAGGTCAGCAGGTTCCCTTCCCTACTGCTTCCTGACCCTGCTGTGACAGCACTTTTCATCCACTGTGACTTTTCCAGACAAGGACACAAAGACACTAAAAGGGAACATGTCTCATTGTGATTCACTCTAAGTAGGTATTGAAAAAGTCGTCTCCTCTACTACATTTGTGTGACCAGCCTTGTAAATAATTAAATGAATCTTCAAGCACCCAACCCCTCACCTATCTCTGCTACATCTGGAGTTGAAGAAGGAACCTCCTATTCACACACAGCATGTGAATTCAGCTAAGAACAAATTTGTCCTAATTTTACCAAGGTTAATCCCTAAAGCATGCCAAATTTGTACCAGCTGCCTGATTCAGGATGCCATTAAACACTGAGCTCTACATTGTGTCAACAGGAAATTTGTTGAGCAAGAACTAAGCAGACTATCACCCCATCCCATTGCCAACTCCCCTTCCCACTTTTATGATCCAGTTTCAATGCAGGGAGCTACCAGAAGCTGACCAGTCTCTCCATGCAAGCTTGAGGTGTCTCCTCATTTGCAAGAAAACAGGGAGAGAAATGTTTTTACACAGTGACCTCTGAACACGATTTTTCTTTCCTCTCTCCCTGTGTGAGCTCCTTCCCCCCAGTCCAGTGTTGCTGGAAATTATCCAGTACAAAGTAACACTTGAACTGCACACATCAGGGTGAGCTTTGAACCCAGCTTTCGCAATGCAGCCCAAACTCACAGCAGCCAACGAGAGGGTTCAGTGGGAAGCCAAGGCTAGCCCACATTTTTTGTGAGAAGGGTAAGGATCAAACTGTTTTTATGCTACACCTTCAGTAAGTACAAACTGGGAGAGAGCCTTCATCAGCACAACCCAAGTCAAAGGACAACGGTCCTTGCAAGAGGAAAGCAGAGAGATAAAGGACTGTGCAGCCATGATAACAGCATGGTGAGAGATGTTCTGCTCCTTCTCTGCCAATTCCTGTTAAGTGGGCTTCTCCTTCTGACATCTTCAAGTAAGTCCCAAACGAGAGCCATTAATGAGAAAACCCGCAGCATAACTGAGGAGCCCCACAAAAACAAGCCATGTCTCAGGCCTTCATTATGAATTGACTAACAAAAATTGTGGAATAGAGATTATGAGCAGTTTCATGCCCTCTGAGGTACTTGATGGGAAACCAGTACAGCAGCTGCTAGAAGGTACCAAGAAACAGCTGAGCAGATCCAGAACAGTTACTGCTCTTCTCTGGCACTACCAAATGATATGAATGCAGCTCTGCTGCACAGTAAGCCCATAGCTACCTTGACATGACACATATGCTAAATTTAGACATTTTCACACCTGATGCAATACTGGGGCTGTTCAGCCTGGAGAAACACTCTTTACAACTACCTGAAATGAGGTTATAGAAAGATGGAGGTTGTTCTCTTCTCCCAGGGGCCTAGTGATAGGATCAGAGGACATAGCCTTTAGCTGTGTCAGGGGTCAGGCCAGACATCAGGAAGTTTTTTTCACTGCAAGGGTGGTCAGGCATTGGAACAGGCTGCCCAGGGAGTGGTAGAGTTGCTGTCCCTGGAAATGTTCAAAAAATGACTGGACATGGCACTTAGTACTAGAGTTTAGTTGGCATGGTGGTTTTCAGACAAAGGCTGGATTTGAAGACCTTGGAGGTCTTTTCCAAACTTAATAAGACTCTATGAGTCTATTATTTTCAGAAGATCATACCAAAAAAATACCAAGCCATCATTCTCAGTATATAATTCAGCTCCTCTGAAATAGCATCCTGGTTTACCTCATTTAAATATAACTCCAGAAAATCCCACAATGTTCTAGAACTCCCCTACTTCCTAAAGGCAGTCTGGTAATAGACAAAAGTTAGACCTCTAGTAGCAAGATACGAAGAGTGCTTTTAGCTCTTAGGGCCTAGGCTACATGGGCAATAGCTGAGAAGAGCCAACATTAGGGAGTCACAGCCAGTTTGGAAACTACTTTCCCAGCTTCATTTCTCTAAACTGTGAGGCTGTTCACATGGCCAGGATGTGACCCACATCCAAAGAGCAGACAGCCTCACCCCATGCAGTTGACACAGTCCATGATCTCTCTAATGGGCAGTCCTGTGCTGGGAGATCAAGATCCATGAAAGTCAAAAACACACAAAACAAAAACTTTGTCATCATTGGCAGCTCTGTTTATACACAAGAAGAGACAAAGAGGCCATGAGCCCCTTTTGTCTGTTTTATTTGAGAACGGACTAATTCTAGCTCTGAAATCACTGGACCCAAGTCCTATAAAAACAAGTCTCAGACACCTGAGTGAAGACTTCAGGGACTGTGACCATTACCAGGGGTGAATATGATAGCTTCTCCTCCCTTGTGACACTGAGTTTCTAAAACAACCCAACCCAACCAGCTGGCAACTATCCTGACATTTGCAGGGTTCAGAAAGCTTATCAGAGACCACTTTCCACTCACCACTTCAGTAACTCATGTTCCTTTCACATTCCCTACTGATACCTCCTCAAGGTCAGATCAAACAGGCCAGATCCTCTGAACAAACTTACTGCACAAATCATGCCCTTGTCCATCACAGGTATTCCCTAAACCCCTAGAGGTTCAATACCATGCTTTCTCAGACTTTTAGCTGTTTGCAAGAGGTATAACATCCTATGAGGTCTCAATCTAAAGGCAAAAGAATTTTAAGAACACCATACTGGATAAACACTCCCGTGCCCTTTTTATCACAAGGAGAAACTCTTCTTATGTATTGCCTATTCTTAACAGGTAAATTTCCACACTATTAACAGATGGTGAGGACAGCACTTTAGCCACTCAGAATACACCCTGGCAGAAGAACATCAGTTGCCTGGGTTTATCCTCATGATGATAGAAGAACATGCTTCATACCAGCCACTTAATCTATATCCTCTGTTATAAAGTTACATGGCAGGTTTGGGATTCTCTCAATGATTAAAGTGACTGGAGATGTTTGCTATTGCTTCTTCCACTTCTGCCATTAGGAAGTGGCAGGATTTTGTTGCCATTGTTGCAGCTTGCAGCATCCAAAAGGTTTTAGACTCATGGGCACATCCCTGCAGCCTGGCAATGCCCCACCCACAGAGAAGAGCAGGTTGCAGCATGGGTTTTCACTTCACATTTTGTTGCTGCACACAGCAGTCATGCACCCTCTCTCTTGCCTCCTCTGACACCAGTGTTTCAGTACTCCAACACTCTCACACTGGAATTCAGGACAGAAGTCTTAAACACCTTCAAGCCCTCTGGTTTCTGTCCACCCACCACCCTCTCCAGTTTGAATAGGGTCTTTCCAAAGCTAGACCAGTTGCTCAGTGATAGATCACTAGGAGAGAAACAATTAAGTAAGATACAGGATGTTTCTCTGTTTTTCTTGAGAAGTTGTATAGCCTTGTAAGCTACAAGACTGTAACTTAAGGTCTCAAAACACCCTTGGGCTAATACTTACAGTCTGTCTTCTTCTGTAGGTAAAGTTCTTCCATAGCAGCAACCCCAGCTGTGTCCAGAACGCCATCTTACTTCAGCAAAGCCTTCAAGCTCCTCTTGTGTAGCAGCAGCAGTACACAGTACAGATGTTGTGGCCAGGCATTAACTAGTGAAAGAAAAGAAAAAAACAGGAAGAATGTTGAAAGAGAAAAGTCATCCAAAACAGAAAAGGCAACAAGATAGGGCTGTACTCAGTGACCTTGCAGCCCCTCCATGGAACACCCTACTGCCTTCCTTCTTCCTCCATGCAGTCCAGCCATGTTTCATAGGTATCAGTAAGCTTAGATTTAGACTCAATGTTTCTTATCTCAGAGCTCCAAAGCACAAAATTCTTATTTCCTTCACAGAGGGACACCCAGCTCATCAGACAGGACAGCCATCCTTCCCTGCCCAGTGCGTCCTGCTGGCTAGAACACCCTGACACTAACACATTGCAGATGCATGCACATCTGGCTGGTAGACCAGGAATTCCCAGACAGACTTAGAGAAAGGCACTTGGCAGGCTACTGGCATATCCACAGCAGGGAAAAAGCCCGCTCTTTCTGGTAATCTCAGAGGAAAAATCCTGACTGATGACTGCACACATGCTCATGGACTCAAAGCACACTTCTGCAGACAGCCTAGGATGGGGGGCGTCTTTAAAGCACCTCCTCTTGATGTCAATATGACATATCTAACTCAACCTAGCAACAAAACTAAGTAGGGAATATTGTTACATCTCCTTTGTACTACCTCCACTCTTAAGTTTCTGCATAGTATTTAGGTGATTTGGTAGCACTTTTACTCACTCTAAAGAGAAACCTGGATTACTTCTCACTGATTGCTAATGTGGTACAAAAATCTTTCTAAGAACACTAAGATAACTCCTCTTTTCAAGCATTTTTCCACAAGGACACTGGTACTGGTCTGTGGGTCACAGACCCACATTTGATTTTCTATGCTGTCCACCGTGACACAAAACAATCTTTGCTGCCTGAGTCTAATCCTGCAGCCACTGCACTGTTTGGCTTACAGAAGCAGAGGACGGGAAGGGACTGTACAGCCTTCCACAGTTACTGGTAGTTATGCAACAGGTGTTTTTATCTTCAAAAGGTGTTCAGAGAATCCACTCCATACCTCAATGCTCAGGCCCCCAGTAGTGTTAAATCTCTGCAAAAAAAAACTAATTTCCAATGCTTTCCAGAAATTAAAGCTAATCACCAAAACCCATAAGAAGAAAGTGCCACAGGAAGAGTACAAAAAGTATCCCATGGAGAGTCAAAGGGATTTCTGGTGTTCTCATCAATAAAATTAGACCCTACTCCTGCACCTTAATATCCTGCACAGAGGCAAAACAGAAGTTCAACCAGTCTGTGGAATGAGCAAATCGAAGGGTAGCTGGTTTAACACACATCAGTGAAAATTCAGATACTGAATCCTTGCAACTGCAGTCAGTCCACAGGATCCAGAATATGGAAATACTGCTTTATAGAGGTTGTAACATTCACATCACATTAGCAAACTGTAGTGAGCTAAGGGCACATATTTTATTATTTAACTCACCCCAGCTGACCAGCAGAAGAATGCACAGCCGGGAAGATTCAGCTGTGCAACCTGCTTCAACTTCATCTCTCTGGAGTTAAGCTAGACTTTACTGGGAACAAAGCAAATGATCTGGCATGTTCTGCCTGGACATAAGTTTCAAATGACAAAAATATTGACTTTTAAGGACTGCCCAGATGTAGGCATACCAGCTAAGTTCCTGCATTAAATCAGGGCAGAGAGCCTAACAGTGGACTAATCACCAAGAGCACAGCACCTGAGCCTGAAGTGTATTCAGTTCTTCCAACCATGCTGGGTGACAGCTGCAGTAACACTGTATGCCCTAATCAGTATCTATTACAGACCAGGGAACAGGTTTCTTACTAGTCACCTCTGATTTTCATCCAGAGAGGCTGACACACTAGGTTCACTGCTGACACAAGTTAACTAGGTTCACTTGAATTACCAATCCATCCGAAAGCACTCAGCAAACTCATATTAGAGGAAATTGGCTGAGCATCCTTTCAAATGTTCTTCCAGCTCACAATAGGCAAGAACTGTAAGCCAGAGATGCAGAGAACTGATTGACCCAACACTTCCAGCTTGGTTATAGCTGAAGTCCCATTTCATCTCCACTTCAGACCAGTCTGGTAAGTTCAACATAGCTGGGAAAATGCAACTTTCCATTTACTACTGCAGTGCCAAAACTCTGTTAGTTTCCAATGATGGTATTTATGTCTCACCTGTGTAAAATTTTGAGCCAACAGCAGGTATCAGTGATCACCCCGACACTCATCCAGAACTCGCTGAAGAAGAAATATTGCTTTCTGTCTAGAGTAAGAAAAGCTGCAGGAATTCATCCCCACAGGATTATTTTTCCTGTGATATAAAGCTCCACAGTACAACACCCACCTGCACAATTAAAGCACAGATTCCACACACTTGTCCCATGGTCTGCCTTTGCAGAAGACTCCCTGCAGATGACATTTTGCCCTGCTGCAGAAATCCTGAACAGCCTCCCAACCTACACAGCTGAAATTTCATCTCATTTTCTGCAATTCAGAAAATTACTTAAGAGAAAGTTAGGCTACAGGGCAACCTCTGAAAATAATGACAATGAAATACATCATTTGCCAGCCCTTTCTCTCTAGCAGGGTGCTAGCTGCTATTTCAAATTAGAATGGGTGTTGAAAAGTCCATTAGCTGGTACACCAACAGTCTCCAGATCTAATCCCTCTTAAATAAACATACTTTTACATCTGTAGATTTAGTGAGTAAAAAGCTCAAGTGGCAGAAAATCAGTTCCCCACCCCCATGCCTGGTGTCTGTACTAAGTAAACATAAAATGGCCTTCAAAAGCAGCTTTCTGCAAACAATGCAGCTGTTTGCTTTCTTTGGGGAGGCAAAAAAACCTTTCCCCCAGAGAGAAAAAAATTAAATCACTATTTCAAGAGGGAACAAAGTGAACTTACCAAACCTTATGAGACTGCAACATTTCAGGGCTCTGGCAAGACACTATAGACAATGTAAACTAAGTCCATGTCAGCAGAGCTAAAAAGCTTTCACCAGTTGTTGGAAGGCTCAGTGGCCTCCATGAATTAAGCTAGCAGCCCCTGTCCTGTCAGTTAGATTTTTCCTTATCACAGAAGCTACCACCACTGGCAACTCTCCACAGATCAAGTGGCCATGAAGAGTACCAATCTAACAGCTGCATCTGATGCCCTTATGAGCTACAAAAGCTTTTTCTTTCTCACAAGCAGACACGATCTAGCACTTGTTTCTGTCCCAGACAAAAAACTGTACATCTGCTTTACTCCAATAGATCTCATTGACACAAGTGTGAAGTCAAATGAGATTAATTCTGGAAAAAAAGAAGCAACTTAAACATAAACACTGGATTTCTGCAGAAATATTATCTTCTTTATGAACACTGGTAAATGTCTTGACATTTCATTTCTTTTAGGTAGTGTCAAGCTGCATTTTGTGAAGGAAACAGTATCATGAGCCATGTGAATTCTGCAAATCCCAGATCTAGAGTCCTCCAGTGATGTGTACGCCATCAGTGGAGAGCAGATCCCTATAAGGACTGTGCATATGAAGGCAGGACAGAAGGGTCTGACCCATGAACTGACATTCTGATCCACACGAGACAAACCACCACAGACCTTGTGCCCCGGATGGGCATTAGCATAACAGAGGTGCAATTAAGTCTTAGAGTCCAGAGCTAAATCCCCATTTCCCAAATCAAGGCCTAGTGCCTTGGCCATTTCTCTGCCAAGCACCAGGATTTCCCTTCTTCCAGCACAGTAGCTGTAACTAGAAGTAAAAAACAGTATTGATCCCAATTATGTTAAGATTAGGCTAGATAAAGAGCAGCTGTGGGCAAGTGCAAGCAATTTTTGTTCTGCTGCTAGAGACCTATTTAGACATAAAATCCCCAGCAGAAACAGGCAGTGCATATAGAACCAAAAGTAATGTCCATTCTGTGATCTAAACTCACACTAAGTTTGCAAAACCCAAAGGAACAAATCTGACATTCCTATCTCTAAAACTTCCAAGCAGTCAAAAAACTCATGACATTTACTGGAGCTCTAGGAAAAAGGGGAAACTGCCACCTGAACAATGTTGACTTTATACAAATAACAGTACTGATCTTTTAAAGTAATCTTTTAACCCAAAGAGCCCAAAATAGGTTACAAAAAGGTGCCATAAAAAGCATTAGCAGCACAGAGTTCAAGCAACTCACCTAAGGCCACAAGCAAGCAAAAGCAGAGATTAAAATGAAACCATCAGATCCCACACGTCCACCTCCTGGGTCAAGCACTGCTAGAGCCTGCAGCAGTCACAGCCAGTGCAGGATCAGCAGTGGAGGTGTGAGCTTTGGACCTATGGGCTCCTGCCTGGGACACAGGATCGTTATCACTAGAGGCACACAGACACTAAAAACTGGTCTTTCATAACATCCTCACACAGGACATTCCTCTCCCTTTTACCAAATGAATACAGGACACAAAGTTTTCTATTCCATCTAAAGAATCCTTCAGTGAGAAGTGCTTTCCTCTTCAAAATCACCCAGGTCATGTCACAAAGTTTACACCAACTCCTTGTTCCTAGTAAAGTGACTGGAGAACTTCTGGGTCAGCAGAAAAGAATTTGATTAGGGTGACAAACAACAATATTTTAGTGGCAGTTCTTGGCAAGATCCCCTACTGGTTTACTCCCCACACTGACTAACTGGCCTTCAGTTAGGTAGTAAACAAATTCTGGTCTTGCTCTCCACTGCTTACTAATACTGAAGGCAACTAGCAAATGGCTTTCAACATGGCCATCCAGTTGAACTCATCTTCCCTCCTTGAGGACCATGTAAAATTTGGTAAAACCAACATTTAAAGGACAATACCAAAGTAACAGGAAGCTGATGAAACAATCTCATGGAATACCTCTAGCAACCTGCCACCTCTGGTCAAAGACACATGGCATCTCACTCATTTCACAGGACCCTTAAGGCAGAATGCACACAGCTACAAAACACCAAATCAATAATTTCACATTGTCATTTAAGGGAGCTCCAACCTCACAGACTATTGGACATAACCAATAGAAAAGGACTCCTTACAGCACAGGCCAATAACAAAATACTTATTCACAACCTGCTCAAACTACTACTGTGAAAACAACAAATGATAGAACCCAAGCCCAATATTGGGTTCTACTTGCTGCACCAGGTACTATACAGAGAAGCAAGCCTGGATCTTGCTCTGACATGACTTGGGCTCAACTTAAAGCCATATTAGGAGCAGAAATCTGGCTTCCCAATTCTTTATTTCATAAGCCAGTATATTATGTGCTGAGCTCTTCTGAATGCTCCACTATGAACAGATGAGCAGACGGTCATTTTGAAAGACCTGGCCCAAAACTAATACCATGAGCACTGACACTCCTGGTCCTAAACTGTTCAGAGTATCTATCTTGTCTCTCCTGTCAAAGCCCAACTCCTAGGATGTGCTTCTGAGACACTGGTGGGCCTATCCTTAACAATCAGAAAAAAACCACATGGGACAGGACACACAGGAAAGCATTAGCTTACAAACTGCTCCATAATAAAGACTAGACTACATTTTTCAGAGTACAACATTTACACAGATGCACACTTTCAAAAATGGCTGCTGCTTTACAACAATCCCTTGTGACACAACATACTACGTAATTTTGAAAAACAGTATCTGCCTAGTAGAATGACCACAACAACTAGTTCTCATGACTTCTAGCATGCTTATAGAGGGCTTGTTGAGGAACAGAAGCACAACTCCAATGCAATGGAAGATGTGAAGTTTGCACGCACCACAGCTGGACTTACCGTAAGGAATGTACATACAAGGGACAGAGGCATGCACTTAGGCAAGAGGATTGCTAAAGTGTAAAGTATAACACACAAGATGAAATGGAGCCATCTATTTCACAAAAAAATAGCTTCCACTAGGAGGTTGTGAAATATATGAAGCATTTCAACTTCCGACACTACACTGAGTGTCCCCTACTTTCCCCATGGAAGAAAAA
The DNA here is from genome assembly GCA_013397375.1 of Toxostoma redivivum. Lineage (NCBI taxonomy): Eukaryota > Metazoa > Chordata > Aves > Passeriformes > Mimidae > Toxostoma > Toxostoma redivivum. Next base: position 45,006 of record VXBI01013240.1, on the reverse strand, counting down.
AAAGGCAAGAATATAGTCCATTCTTGGGCAAAAACAAACACAAAATGTGATTCGCTTTATCACGGCCAATGTCCAAAAATCCATAGTCCATATTAGCAGATGATTTTTTTTTTTGGCTCTCAAAGAATGGCTCTTTCTAGTGGAATGTAGAAATAATAGAACATCCTGCTAAAATAATAATTGCGACATTTGAGCTTAATTCATGCCATTACGCTTTGATCTCTGAGCAAGTATACTATCGTCTGCACACGGTTTGCAAAAAGCTGTGCTACAGCAGCCCCGGTTACTTTTTCCAGCTTTTGACATCCTGTTGAGATACTATGTAACTGCAACTAGGAAAAAGGGGTAAAGAATTGCACGTTGCAAAAGGTACCTTTCCGCTTGGCAGCAACCACAAAGGGGAGAAAGAAGACACAGCCTTCCCCCCACCAAAAAAAGAGCAGCTTTTCCCAAAAGAAATCCACATGGTCAGACATGGTTAGGACAGAACACTTGCAACCACTACCCCTTCCACAGGACATCCTGGTCACTGAATTATTTACACAAATCAGCCAGATACTGGTTTTAAAAAGTGCAGCACTGACAGGTCTTCCATGATCTTACTACAGAGTAACTGAAGCATCTGGCATATTTATATCTTCTACTGAACAAAGTTATGAAGCCTTGTGTCTTTGTAATCACATTCATAAGGACTTTTTTGGAAAGGAGTGACCTCCTACATCTTTCTTTTGGAACTTGATGTTTATCTTGGGACAAGATGAGGACAACAGAGTTCAGTACAAGATTAAACTGCAGTTTGAATGTATGCCTGCTCTCTAATGTCAAAAGAGACTGTAGTGTTATTTTCCTCTCCATCTTTGCCATTTGGGAACCTCATGCTATAAACCAGTGCACGCTTCCAGTAACAGAGCAGAACACAACATGTCTTACAGTGTAGTGAACATCACAGTGGTGCCTTTGAGATTCAGAGGCATAAGGAATATGCTGCCTGTTAAGCTTGATATCTACACAACTGCACTGATATCTGTGACACAGCTATAAGTAACAGCAAATGAAACAAAAATATCCCTGAAATATGCAGAAAAACATCAGCCAAGAAAAAGCCTCTAGCACAATGAAAGGAAATGACAATGACGAAAGAAAGCAATAAACTGGCAAAGTCAGTATTTAGCAGCCATTGTCAGCTTGAGCAGAGTTGGAGTTGTAAGGCCTACAAGAAGACCTCAGTTCCCACATGGCTGTCATCCAACTGTGCTGATACAGAAGATGGTGATCCACTAAAGCAATAAAGGATACCCAAGTACTTTTGAAATCAGTGAGTGTCAGCTATCAAGAGAAATGAATTTCTGATCAATCTTGGCAACCCATACAATCAATAACCACTTATCTCTAAAGTTATTAATAGAAGAATATGAAAATAGCTGGCACACATGATAAGGCAGCCCGCATACCTGCTGAGTCAGGTGTGGCACAGGGCAGTCAGCTCGGAACACTGCCAGAAAGCGTGTGCCAATCTTCCCATTTTGCCTGATCCACATAGCAAACACTTGTTACTCACACTTTCTATTCTTCAGCTCCAGATGCACCCTGCCACTGAGTCTTCCATCCTTAGGGTGAGCATGGCAGTAAAAGTCATGCAAAGCAGGCTAATGTATGCCTAATTCAACATCATGCACAGACATATCCAAGGAAGAAGGATGACAGAATTTGTTCAAGTCCTAAGCTACACATCAAAATTCAGAAGTATTTTCAGGACAGAGCTCCTTTAGCTTACTCTTAGAGCTTCAAGAGACTAAGTACAGAGCTGAAGAGCTGTGGTCAACTGAATTTCCACTAAATTACTCCAAACAGCAGGCAAGTGCAGAAGTAGAATGAAGTGGGAAAAGCAATAAGCTTACAAAAGAGCAAGGTGAGCAAAAAGACATTTTGCAAGTTTTTTATGGATATAGGATCCAAAACATAAATTTTTTACATTAAGTTTAGAATATCCTTAATGGTGTTGAGGAAGTTCCACTGGAGCTAAAGCACATTGCAACAGACAACCTATTTTGCAACTATATCTGGTTTTATATACAAACATAATCAGGAGACTAGACATAGAGATGAATATTAAGAGTACATCACCAGAACAGGGAAGGCAGCTCTGGGAGACATGGCTGGCAATCAGGAGAATATAAAAAATTACCTGGGAAAAATAAATTCTATAGAAATATGAAGACTGATAGTGGACAAGTGTTTGCATTAGTTTGCTAAAAGAAAGAAGCAAGTGCAGATCTCTCCAAACACAGCAGAAAAACTCTTACTGCTTACTTTAGCATAAATATTTAAATATAGGTTCAAGATAGATGGGAAACAAAGCAGTAAGAACTGCTACTCTGATTTAATAGGGTAAAGAATAATTAAAATATCTAAAATACCTTAAAACTAATAAATTAAATAAAAATAATTTTTCCCATTGGCAGAATAAAAATACAAATATAGGATCCATTCACTCACTTCATTAGATAAGAACATTGCATTCAGAGGAAGGGTAGATTTTGAACTTTGGCTCCTGTACTAGAACCACAATTAGAAATATCCATGGATCTGCACTCAGAAAAGCTCAGTGCTGCTTTATTGCTTGGATGAGGAGAGTTCTTCAGTTTTCTAAGCCATTCAAGTTTGGTCCTAACTGTTTTTATTGGCAGTCATAGCCAAACTCTAGTTCCAGGAACATAATTAAAATAACAGGAACAGAAAAAATGCCACCAATAGATCCCCAGATTATCAATATATTCCTCATTAATATAGTTCTCAAAGAACATATGATCATTTCCTGGTTTCTTTTTAAGGCACAAAAATTCAACTATAAAAACAGGTAAATCTTTAAAAACATTGGACATAAACCCAGGTTGCCTGCACTAAAAGAGACATGGGTGTTACCTGCTGAATGTGAGAAAAAACACACTTTGACTTTACCATTAAGAGCATAAACTTTGGTCATGCCATTACTAGAACAATGGTGAAAGTAGATAAGAGGAAACATTCAAGTCTTCACAAGAGGGGAGAGGTGCTGAGATCCAAGTTTTTCCTGGTCCCTAAGTCTGCTCTCGTCACCTATATCACCAAGACTGCTGCTCTGAGACCTCCCACATGGCTTGATTTTTAACCTTTACTAATCTAACAGGTACTATACTAATGAATATGAGCTGCATGCCTTGCTTCCTTGCTGCCAGGAACAATCACACACTTGGAAACAGGCTAGCAAGTTGTTTCAGAGAGTCAAGCAAGTAAAGTGCTAACAGATTTTGGCCACCTGTCCTCCACATAACCCTGCCTGCTTTTTGCTAAAATGGAAACCAGATCCCTAGAATCTCTGAACTGTGTAGTAAAAGGCTCTGATTTTGTTCTTTCACAGAGAAAAATCTTGCTATCCAGCCCAAACCGGAACAGTCTTCGGAGAGCTCTTTACTCTCCTTTTTCTGTCCAACTCCAATTGTTCTCTAACAAAGTCAGCATAAGCAAACCAATCACATTGCAATAAGCAGAGCTCTGCTAAGCAACACTCCTCCAGAAAAATATCAGAAGAGGAAAAAGGTCAGCTTGTAAGTGGATACTTACGGCATTCAAGCTGACATGCATTTTTATTACCTATGATCAAGCTTTTTTTGCTAATAACCCACAAATAAAGATCTGAATGCTCCTTTTTTTTCCTACAGTGTTAGCCTGCTGTCTCAGGAATGCTACATCAACAGTTTTCCATCCTACTCTCTCTCTCAGTCCTTGCAGCAAGTAAAAATACTTTTTCTCCCCATCAAAAATGCTAAAAAAAGATAGGACTAGCTTTGCTGCCATATATTTTAAAGAAAGGGAACAGGGTATTTCAGGTACTCAATTAATTAGTTTTAGTCACCACATTTCTTCTGAATTATCAGTATTACTTTTGTGCAATCAACACAAGCAAGACATGCAGCCACAGAATGAGACATTTTAACTTTTAGGTTTTTCTGTGACTGATCATCTTTTAAGCACTAGAAGCAGAGTCTTACCATGGTATCTTTTATCTATACTCTTAGTATCAGTAACTGCACATGTGCATGCTCATCAGCTACACTAAAAAAGTTTCAAGCATCCAGAATTTAAATCCTTAGCTGGCATAAATATGAAATAATCTTAGAGAGAGTGAATTTCTGCCATGCCAGACCTGAAGAAAGCAGGCAGAGTACCCAGCAGCCTCAGATAATCAAGGAAAATACATCTTGTATATAAAATGTGTTTTACTAAACATAGTAAACCCTGACTCTAGCTCCTCTCACAGGACTCATCAAGAATAACCAGCACAAGAGAAATATGACGATGTTTTGTCAGCCATGGCCTCTGGACTTATTTCAGGATTTGGTGTGTTGCCCAGCCTAGAAGACCTACATAAACACTGAGGGTGCCTGCTTCAAGGTTACTCAAACAAAGTGGTAGTTTGAGCCCCTCTCTGCTCTCTCTGTCATTATCTTTGTGCTGGCACCAAAGCCATGAGAAGACTCTGAACACAGGATGCTGGGGTGAAAAAAAAAAACAAAAAAAAAAAACAAGAAACCACCAAGCAAAAAGAGCTTGTTTTCAATTACTCACCCTGGGCTGGTGAACTCCAGTGCCTGCACAAAGGATGAAACAGGGAGAAAAAGAATAGGCAGACCAGGGAAATGAAGTAGGTCCATTACTAGCTCACTAGCAACCTTCAATTACTCTGGATTAAAGTTCTGGAGAAACCACACCCTAAGAAACACTGTGCCTGCATGGTGCAATGCACTTAATAAACACTAGCAGAGCTGATTGTATTTGGCCACAGATGGATGAGTTCAGTGCCTTCCTCCTTCTGCTCCGTCTTTGTGATTCTAACTCTGCCAGGTGAACTCATTGGCGAGAGAATAGCCTTGCAGAGATGTTGGCAAGGGAAAACTTCCTTTCTGAAATGTGTGCATTACACTTGATTAACAGGTGAGAATGCTTCAACACAGAATCCGTATAGAAGAGCTGCTGTCACTTCGTTTAAGTCATGAAGGCATATTCCTGAATCACAGAAGACTAGTCTACCCTTGTACAGAGAAGGAGAAATACAGCCTAAGGAGTGCTAGAGAAAAGGCCGCTCCTGGAACAAAGGCCAAAGTAAGTTTAATGGCCTTTTTTTAAGCTAACAGCATTTCATCTTCAATAGTTCAGCACCAGGAGCTACTCTTTATATACACAGTGAAGATATATATACCAAATCTGGTGCCAGATCAAGTAAGTCTCTGATCACACCAATACAGCACTGAGTGATGTTTGGGTTTGAAAAAAATTCAGCATTACAAAAAAGGCTTACTAGCAGCTGCCTATGGCATGCTGATTTATAAATGTGCCTCAGCGCATGAAGAGACCATTAAGAAACTTTCAACATACCTGCTTCCACTGCTACGCTGCCCTATTCAGAGGAAATTTGGAACTAATATCCAAAAGATTACCATGACTCCTGGAAACACTACAGTCTTACATATAGCTGCACCCAAGGTGTTTATGTCTCATAACTATCATATGGCTACATGTCCTTCAGCAGCAACTTATCAGGGGAATACTGTGAATACTTTTGGGCTAGCTCCTGGATTATTACACTCTAATGCCAAATTACAGCAAATTTTGATGTCTCACAGTCCAGAGGCCAGCTAGGAGCCCCCTCAGAACACCTACAACCTATACAATGAGCACAAAAACCATAATATTTTATTATTTAATGGTAAATATTCTCAACAAGTTCAATTTAAATTCTACTATGTGTTCCATGCTACCAAATTTATAGCTCCATCTTTCTTTTTGTAAAGGGTTGAATTCTAATTTTTACCATAATCAGCCCTAATAAATTATGATTACAAGAAACAAGGTGCTTCGTGTCATGAGTAAGGGCATCAAGCTCCTGCCCATATCAGATATAGACTGTGCCTCAAAACTCACATAAATTAAAATATGCACAATGACAACCCACCAACACCACTTTTATATGTTACATCAGTAAAACACTGCAGAATGCCAGGTACTACCCTTTTAGCTTAATATCCTACTGTGTCATCACAGAATCATGCACTGATTTGAGTGACAGGAAAGTGTCAGCATACCTTGCCATTCCCACTTGTTAGGGAGTCAAGCTGTGCCACAAGCACAAAAAGCATTTGCTTTTAATGTTTACTAGCATGACCCCCTTTCAAAACTGAGCAAGACTGTTCCATTACAATAGTCTTCCTCGGCAGCAGGCTTGACCATCTGTTGTTAATGGAACATCCCCAAGACACGGCTATTCTCTGCAGTACAAGGACCAACTCATTTTCAAAGGTGAAAATAAATTTTAATGCATTAATCCACAGCAGTAATTTTGAAAAAGGTTCAACTTATTGTAAGCTTTAATTTAGAAGATGTTTACAACCCTCTGGCTTCAGCGAGGTCAATTCCAACACACTTGAAATCAACTTTGATCCTTTAAGTATGTTTTTGTACAGACTTTAAAATCTCCCAAACCAACAGCTTGGGGGAAAGGGGGCACTTCTGGATAAAACTTGGAAAAAATGGGGTTTAATATGAACTTTTAACTTAGAATCCGAGTATCTTTCCAGGCATGTTTTAAGCATCTGGGCTGCTGAGCAGCTCGTCTGTTGTAACAGCCTGATGATAGGCTGCAGTGTAGCGCTCCAGACTTCACAACAGTCTGGCACGCAGCAGCACGATTTGTTGCATAGAACTGAGCCTCCTGCCCATCACAAAGGCAGCCACATCGATTTTTTATTTTTACACTCCCCCCACATCCCAAGGCCCTCCCCTTATCCCACCCCCGCGACTTTACAGGATTGGCGTAGGAGTGCAGGGGATGAGAGCCCTCCCGTTATCTTCCAGCCCCCACCGGGGCTGGAAGGCAGCGGTAAGGTGAGCCACCCTCCGCCAGCGCTGCCAAGTCAGAGCCGCCTCGCTNGAGCGGAGCTGCCCCCGAAGGGCAGCCCGCCCCTTCCACGGCCGGGGCCGCCCAGCACGCTTTTCCCCTCCCTCTGGGGTCTTGTTGTCGTCGCTTGCTCTCTTTGCTTTTTCCTTTTTTCTTTTTCTCTTCTCCTGTGCTCTGCGCACCACCACCACTTTTTTTTTTTTTTTTTTTTTTTTTTTTTTTT
>VXBI01013240.1:17105-37832 GCA_013397375.1 Toxostoma redivivum | reverse complement strand
TTTTTTCATAATTTTCCCTTGGCAGCGACTGCTGTTGAGGGATGGGGGATTTCCAGGTAGGCGTGCACAATGCAGCCAAAAACAAAGTGCGGGGATGGGTATGGTTACGCGGCACTCCGTGGGCTCCCCGCACCCGCTGCTTTTTGTGAAGCTCCGCGCTCCCGAGTGCGTCGGGAAGCATCCCAGCCCCTCACGTTGCCTCCCGCGCCGACCCGCGGGCGGCTTTTCCCGGGGACTGCGGGAAGAAAGAGCAGAATCCCGGGCACAGAGTTACCTGCGAGGTGAGCGTGCTCCAGCCGCCCACCTCTCCAGGCCTGCACCGCTCCCTGCATCTCCTGAGCTGAGCCGGTGCAAACTGGGCATGGATCTGTCCTCAGCTGTACAGCTGCAGAGGTACTGCGTGTACCAAGAGTGTTGGCCTGGAAGGAATCAATCAGTAAAAAACAGCTTCAACAGGACCAGACGTCCTGTTCTCCATGTCACTTATAGCAATAAAACGGCAAGGAACAGTAAAAGTTAACACTTGGATAGTCACAAATAAGGATGAATTCAGTTGTGTCAGTTAATGGAGAAATTTACAACCATTCACAAACTTTATAAAAACAAATCTCAATTTCTTTTTAAAAGTTCACAGTGGGTGATACGTAATCCATGAACGGTAGTGTGTTTTATCCACCAGAGAAGTGGCCTGGTCTTAGCAATATTGTCTGATGGCTGAAGGTGTCCTCCAGCATAGAGTCCTCCCTTAGAAACCACCCATCATGCAAACCCTTCCAAATTTTTTTGCTAGTTAAATGTCAGAAGCTCTGTAAAATCATGCAGTACAATTTGTGGAAGTATAGCAGCGCATTTTCAAGGCATAGAAAGCTCTGTGAATGAAAACAAGTAATGTACAAAAGGCAGGCAACTCTAAATTATGGTTCCCTCTACAGACATAATGCACTGCCATTTCTCTTCTGCAGTGAAGTGGTTGATGCTATCATTCATGCTGTTAATGCTTTGCCTTATTGTGAGCAATCTGGATGACACATGGTTACTGAGGGAACAGTATCTTCGAGTTTCCTGGCTTTTATTTCCATACTCAGACTACAACCATGGTATTTTTTCAAGTGGCACAGAAATACAAACACCTGAAAGCAAATTCCAGAGAGCTCAGGCAGATTGTAATCTGACATAATGCACTGGAGTATCATAGATAGCAGTGAATATTCAGATTAATAATGCAGACCCTTCTACACTGAATAAATGATGACACATTCATTTTCACAGTGACCCTAGCTCCTTCCCTTTGTATGTGTGTGTCAACATCTCACAAATGGGCTAAGGGCTGGACAGAATAAAAAAGTTCCTGATTCTGACCATTCCCCAGTGTAACTGCTACATAATGTCACCAGCTTCAACAGATTCATTCTGTTTGTCCCTTCATCTGGTGGCAAAACTGAAATAAAAACAAGGTCTTTATTTAGTGTATAAATGCAGCTGTGTGTTTTTCACCATATGCTAGAGCTTTGCATTTTACACATTTCCAAACATTGCTGGATTGTAATTTTAAATTCTAAAACAAAGAATTTCTGTATGGATAGTCAGAACACAGGGAGAAAGAGCACATTTAGTTTACAATCAACAAAGCATTATGCCTCATCCCACATAAAAAGGAGTTTGAAAGAGAAGTTATATTGGATGGATTTTTTTAAGGAATTAGTGATTTAACTTCAGTGAAAACAAATCTATATCGATACTGAAAAACCAACAATTGCTCTGCTACTGATGTCTATTTAAACCTAAGTTCCCCTAAGGAAAGTGTGAGTTTTTGCAACACCATCAGAATGCTGGATATTTTAAATTCTGGGAATTGGTGCCAACTGTTAAAACATTTGAACAATATTTTCCAATAAGACAGCTAATATACAGCTGTTCATGAGAAGTGAATGGAGCTTGATTTATTTTGTTCTGTTAAAATACTGTAGGATGGTGGGAAATCCTTGTGCACCACTGGATATCATTTCTCCAGTTTTGCTTCTCCTTGTGACACAGCAGTGATGTGAGGTCACTGAGGGACAAGCATTGGCAAATGGTACAAGAAGGATGACAGGGGAAGGGGGCACAGCTAGATCTAATGAGTAGGCTGTACAAAGTCAATAGCCACCCTGCAAATAGTTTCTAAAAATAACCATTCTTACGTTTGAGTAGTTTGAGATCTGAGGGCAGACAAGTACATGTGACTCCTATAGATTTCTCGAAGACATTTGTACCTCCCAATGCTTTCAGGCACAGCAAATATTCCAGCTTCTGTCTTTTGTGGAGGGTATGATAGGTCTTTGCAGATAAAGCAGTCCCACATGGGACTTCCTGCTTAATTAAATTTATTGACAACTAACAAAATTTCAACTATTGATTCAGATACAGAGAGGAAAAAGGCAGACATAAACAAACTCTTAGGGAAAGACTTTCTCCTTCCTTCCCAAGCTTATGCACCTATCCCACCTCTTTCTGGTCTCAGCATCCCTTTCTTTCAAACAGGTGTTATGATCAGTTTGTTTGCCCCAATTCTTTCTGTGAGGCACTGGACAATGTGGACAGTTGGGATCAGTGTTTAATGGTTCCTTCTGTTGTTGCTTGCTCCTTATTTATTTTCCTCCACTGCTTCTTGGCTTACTATTCCACTGTTTCACAGTGAATCCTCCGTGTGCCACAGTTCCCTACAGGGTATCCCTTCTTTGGCATGGAGTGGCTCCTTCCAAGACCATGTCTCTTCCTTCAATGTGTCTCCTTCACTTCCTCCATCCCAGAGATATCCTCATTTTCTCCAGTGTCTCCTCTCCTAGGGGCTGCTCTATTTTAAGCTATGTTTGAGCAGAAGTGCCATGTGCTGCTTTCACCTAGCTGAGGTTTTGGCATGCAGCAGGCTGTTTACATCCCTTTCAGACCGACTGACAGCAGCTGTAACTGGCACAGAGGAGTTCATGGCCTTTTCCCTTGCAGCTTCCAATACTAAAGGCCTGCCAGTTATGCCCAATATGCAGTTCACATGACATGCACTTTCAGATAAGACCTGATCCTTTGTCTTCTTCCAAACGCTAGTCCTCTCCTCCAACCCATTCCCTCGTTACATTGCCTTTGGACAAGCAGCCCACAGTAGGGCCCAAGGCTGGGTGGAAGGGAGGGCTGCAGACCTGCAAAGGGACGGTCAGCTGCACCAGTTACTGCGAGGTCAGAGGACATGTAAATTGCTGTTCATGGAAAAGACATTATGTAGTGGAATGAAGGGGTGGAACTGAAAATAGGAAAACACGCTGTGTTCTCACAGGAGGAAGTGAGGAGGAAGTTGTTTCTTTGTACTTGTAACTTTTAAAAGGCAAAACACACCATTGTTAACTCTGAAAGACTGATGTTTCCTAATGTCAGGATACTGCAGAAGACTGTGGGCTTAGAAAAGCATATCAAGAAATGTCTTGGTGTAAACCAAAGGTTTCTATGACAGGTCTCAGCAATAAAGAAAGCCACAGTTTAATACACCTTTAGTTGTTAGCTCTTTAGATATTTCATTTGAAAATCCAAGTTCTTTTTAGCCCTAGATAGTCTAGTTTGGACTAAATTCAAGAAGCAGGAAAGGCAGCAGACCAGCAATACTTCCATTTTAAAAAATTAATTTTCAAATTACTTTGCTCACCTCTTCTTTTTACCTGGAATTCTTGTTACAGAAACATAACTTCAAGATTCCCCACTCTTGGGACACACAATGAAGATTATTCTGTATTTCAAACATCTGTTATGTCTTGGTTTACTTTCCCTTGATTTGAAATATCTGAGTCATAGAATGGTGACAGCTTTTGTAGGGTCTTCTTGGGAAGAGCTTCCCAAAGAGCTTGTAGAAAGAAGTAATTGCATTGTTACTACTTTATAGCAACCTAAGCTCTCCCTGAACATTGTAGCTTTGATTTATATTACTTGTCATGGGAGTGTTAGCAACTCCAGCTTGGTTTATGGCCTAGTGAGTACAAGTGGCTACAACATGCTGTTTACTGCATGTTTACTGCAGGTTTACATTTACTTCCACACACGCTTTTCTTCCCATGCTATTTACAGAAGAAAGTAGGTGAGAGAGTTGCTGTTTAATTACTGCATCTGCAAAGAAACAGATGATTTAAATACATCCTCTGCTATGCCCTGCAGTGGGGAAGCTTTGAAGTACTTATCTGTGCCATGCAAAGAAGTGAATCTGGGAAGTTACTGCCTCCCAATCAAAGAATATTGCAGGCCTGTCCCAGTGCCTGACAGGGACAAAAGAGCTTGTGCTCGTCCTCTCCATCTTTCAAGATAAACATAGGCTTCAAACTGGCAGCAGTCATTAATAAGATGGTTCTAAGTCCTTTACATAAAATATAAATATATTGTAGCTCAGATATGAGCAAGCCTCAGTTTAAGCAATTACTAGAAACACTTCTTGATGTTATCTTGTGTTTAAGAAGGGTGATTTAAAAGCCATTTCTCATGTGGGTTAGTTGCCAGATGACTGATGTTGTTTTGAGAAGAGAGACCATCATCACAAGGATTACCTTATAATTTGTCACAAACACTTAACATTAATATGAGTAAAATTACATCTGCAGTTAGCTATATAAAGTAGGGTGCTGTGAAGCTCACTGTTAACAAAATTACTGCTTTCCAGATGTAAAATATACATGCAGCTAAATACTTAGGTGGTAAAAATTCTTTGACTTTGGCAGAAATAAAATGATTTTCCCAACCATGGACCTAACCTATATAGTTTGAGGAGCAAGGAAAAGATGTGGGGTTGCCAATTAAAATACTGGAAGTTTATGTAAGGTAGCAATTTTAATTTGATATAAAGTTTTTGCTTTTCTCAGATTCTCCAGGTATATACTTCCTAATGGACTGCAGCACAAAAGCATTTTAATTTTTCACCCTTCCTCTGTGCAATTGTTTATCTTCTAAAAATTAGCCCAGACTAGGACTCCTGTGGAAATATTTCAGTGTGCATTATATATGCATTGCCAGACAGGGATATTGGGATAGGCTGGCCTATGTGAGCCAGGGTTTCTGTGTCAGCCATGGGATGGAATGGATAGCTATGCAGAATGTTAAAGTTCAATGTGAAATGCTTCAAAAATTCTGCACTTCATCTCCCATTATAAATTTATATGCTATTAACATCCCCACTGCATGGAACAAGGAAGAAAAAATTCATCACAAACCAGAAATGAAGCCTAGTAGACGTAGAACCGGATCAAATGCAAAGAAAGTCAAATAAAAGGATGCAATATGTTTTCATCCAACCTCAGTTTAGGAACTGATGGTGAATCTTCATGGATCATCCAGGATATGAACTTCACTAAATTAAGCCCCTAAGATGTAAGTTAAAATGGTCAATTACCAAAACTTCATTGAGATCAGCCAAATGTTATGCCACATCAGCTGCATTACTTTAGTTTCTTAAATATAAAAAAAAAAAAAATTTGGCTGTTTAAGATCCATCATGAATTGTTACAGAATTCAATGCAACTTTTTCCTGAATAAGGACTCCTACAGTGAGCTTTTTGCTGCAAAAGTTTCAGCCTTTTATATAAACAGCATAGACTTGACTAGTCCAATTAAGTCTGGAAATATGTACCTGGAATTTTGACTGCATGTGCTGGCTGTAGATTTAAATGGAGATAAAATTAGTCCCTGATAAACAAAACTTCTTTCACCCACAGTTTTGAGCTGCAGACAACATTCAGTGAAAATCTTAGTGGCAAGGGGATAAGTTTTAGGAAGTGATGTTTTTCGTTTGCTAGATAATGACATTCCAGAAGGGAAGAAAATGCACTATCATGTGTTCAAAACCAACCTGTGAACCAGAAGGGAAGACAGGACAGAACTAGTCTGTAAGTGTACTGCTTGCTTCAGCCGCAGCATGACCAGAGGCCATGAGGAAAAGTGTGCTGTCCCTCACCTCTGGTCTTAAAAGTTGCACTTAGAGCAAGCCATCCTCAGGCCCTGGGAGGTTTTTACCTAGCCTCACTGCCGTACACAGGCCAATGAGCACAACACAAAAGCAAACACAAGCAAAGCTGTGTTTTTTGGCTCTCCAGCAGCTTCCCCAGCTCACACTGTATCCCTCTCGGGGCTGGAGGGGTGCCTTCTGACAGCATCTCACTCAATTGCAGAATGAGTCGGGCTGGAAGGCCCCACTGGTTGTCATCTAGTCCAATCTGCCTTGCCCCAGCAGGGTCCCCTCGAGCCTGTCATTCAAAAATGTCTCCAGATGGCTTCTGAATGCCTCCACTAAAGGACTCTGCACCATCTCTGTGCAACCTGTACCTGTGTTTAAAAGAAGGGAGGATAAAGGCCTCTTGTCTAGCATAAAATAAAGTGCCCTCAAAGGAGTCACTCTTTCCTGCTGTTGTCAAAACCATATCCTCCTCTTCTCCCATCTCCTTGCCTCCACTGAGTTCATTAATACTCCACATTACTGAGCTTTTCTGCATCCACGCTTACAAGCAAGGATTTGCTTTCCAGGAGGCAAGAAACACCTTTATGCTTCCTTTTTATGGAGAAAAGGTTGAGGTTTTGCTTCTTTTGTCTTTATATACCTGGAGAAATATGGTCAGAAAGTGAGCTTTAGGGGTGTTCTTCAAACCTTGAGTTTCCTCAAACATCAAAAAAACCCATCATACAGAATGAAGAATCTCTATCAAACCCAAATTTTTTCCAGAGCTGCTTAGAACTGCCAGTTGGATTCCACACCTAGAGACCTTCAGTCTGCTCTGTACAGCCTAATTTGTTTTCTTCTAACTTGATTGCCCAGATTGGGGTTTGTTTGGCACTGTTGTTGTACATAAAAAATCAGGCAGCTTTTGAGTTCTTCCAGCTGTTACATTTTGGCCCATTGAAATATCTGCACTTTCTGAATATTTCCAGCACTTTCATCAAGGCAGTCAGTTTGACCTCTACATTTTTTAACTGCTTGCAGGCATCCGGGGCTGGATCTTGGGTGTAGACAGCTTGCTCTGGAGACACAGTCCTGTTCTTGGCTTCAGGATGAGCCAGTTGCTGCTTCTGCTTATTTTGTCATTATATGAAGAACAGATATTTCTCTCTCTGTCTGTTAATATCACTCTAGCATCTGCAGCAAAAAGACAAAGTCGAATTTAATCTTCCCTCGTGCACCCTCCCCCTTCCCAGCCATTACTGTGGCATTTTTTGAGGTAGTTGGAGAGATTAATGCTCTTGCTGCCTTTAACCTGCCCCCAATGTTGTTGCCAGAGTCTGTACAGACACTAGTCAAGATATCAACAAACTTCCAGGGGATTCGATGGACTCAAAACCTATCATGCCTTTCCACAGAGGCTCCAGTGGCTAAGCTATGCCCTTTTCATTCTTGGTCAGTTTCCCTCTTTATACCATGACATGCCCAAGTGTGAAATACTGCTTTGTGATTGTCTGCATCCAAACTCACTGACTTCAGGATCCAGATCCTGCCCCTCTTTCAGAAGACATTCTTTCTGTTTCTCCCCACCTTAGAAGACCTCCTTCTCACTTTGGTGCTTCTGCTTCATCATATTCCCACCTGGCCCTGTTTAGAGAAGGACAAAACAATCAACTTCCATTTCTCTGTCCTCATGTCTTTACACAGTCATTCTCTCCTGCTGCACATGCTCCTGGATATGCTAGACAGACCTTCCACACAAATAAATAATTGTGGGGCTTCTTATTTCTTGTATTAGCTCTTTCCCGTGTTTCTTAAGCATCAGACTATCACTCATAATTGTACAGGATTTAGATATCTTTACTGACTCTACTACCTTAAAAGGAAAAAAAAACCACTGTGGCCTTTTTTTCCCCCAAGTCAGGATCTACTAAATAAGGGTTCTCCCACAAGCCATTAAAATATTTTCTTGAGAAAAGCAATGTCTTCAGCATTATCCCCATCAGAATTACAGAGCAATGAGATACCTATCTGTTTTTCTTGATAGCTGTAAAAACTTGTTCACTTTCTTATTGCTCATTGAGGAAAGAATTGCTACTACAATTGCTGTATTCTGTGATCTCTGCCCAGGCTGCTCCCTGAGCTGCTTATCAGTATTGACATTTATATATTTCTAAAAGTGTTTATATGAGGGACAGCCTAAGATTGTTAGGACTAAGATTGCCAGGACTTCTCTTTAGTGGTGGGGAATCTACTGAGCCAGTGTAGCCTGCCCAGAAGAAATCTGCAGTGAAAATGATTCCTAGCAATCAGCCCAAAACTATTAGTTTTCAAAAGAGATATATTGAGGAATGGAAGGCATGAGCAAACTGGGTATATAATGTTAAAAGGAGAGGATGCAGTCCATGCAGAAAGATGCAATACAAGTTTTATATGTATGGTATCATGTAAAGGTCTCCCAATATTAGCCATAAGATAAACATGCATTCTAGGTCTTGGCATATTTTACTTTCTTTATTAAAATCAATGGAATATTGCCAGGATAAATTTTTGGAATCCAAGTGCTAGTAACAGTGTTACCTCATAAGAAGCTATGATCAAGAAAACTACATATGAAACCTGTACAATCCTATTTCTGTAAAAACATCTTTTTCCATTAGTGCTCTTAAAACTTTATGTCATATTTTATGCTAATCTTAGAGAGATATGGAGTTAATATAGCTTTGCATAGCTTTCAATATAACTTCAGTGTTCACACACGTATTTAAGATGTGGTTGCAATTACAATTAATTGGGCTTTATGCCTCTTCCATTCCTGCAAGATTCCATTCTCTCTAAACATACACTCTTCAGATTAAATGGGTGTTACTTCAGTAGTTTAACTTCAGATACAGATTTTTTTTCATTTAATATCTTTTATGTTGAATCAGGCCCAATTGGTTATTATTAATTTTCTTTTCCCCATTTCATTGCCATTTTTTTGGTCATAAAAATATAAGAAACTGTGTGGATTCCTGTTAAAATACAGAAGGGTTCTCATTTGCAATAAATGTTTATCATCCACAAACTTTTTCTACAGTTCAGACTCTTCTTCAGATTCAACCTGCTACTCATTTGGCTAAATGTGTTTCTCTCAGGATAGAAAGATTCTGCACATGTTCTGCAGTCCCTTTAGCACATAAAGGTAAAGCAGTACACTGACTCTGAAAAGTAAATTATGGCTGGATTTTAAATGCTGCCAAGTATTTTTAGTCCTCAATTATGTGCTTGTCTGAATTTTTGCCACTTCAAAAAATCCATTCAGAATTACAGGCTCAGAATTTCACTCTTGATCTACAAGATCGTTTTGGAAATGTTTGAGTTCGGACATTTGGGTTTCATTTCCCTATGTTGTTTTCAGTTCCAGTTAAAGATTTTGTGAGCCTCTCATGGATGAGTACCTTTGAAGCTACCAACAATCACTAGAATTTCTTCAAAAATACTAGAGTTACAGCTCTGGAGCCACAATTTCTCACTTGCTTTTGTCTTCTACACATTATACTCAATGATTAGGGTGCTGTTCAAAGGTAGTATTAATGATCCATTTATGTATTTTCTGGTATGCATTATAAATAACTCTGTGATAGCAGAGAGCTTATGCAATATTCTTCCCTGTGCAATTACAGTTTAGACATAAAAGCACGTAACATTGCATAATAATACTGTGCCCTGAATAGATTCCTGTATATAAGATCATATATGATGATCTTATATACAGTGTGATTTGTAGGACATTACAGCCGGGAAATCTCAGGCTGTATGGATAGAACAAAGGTTGCAGAAATAACTGGGGACAGGTTTTGCTGTCCCCCAAACTAGCCTCTAAAAATGGAAAATGGGTTTTCCAGCAAAGTAAAAATGAAAAAAATTAAAAATGAAAATCTGCTGTCTACAGAATAAAAAAAATTTCTTACCCTAAACTCAGGTATAAAAGGGCTCCATCTTCTTCACCTTCTTTGTTCTTTCCTTCCACTGCCCTTGCTGCCATGATTTCAATGGAATTTAAAACAAACAAGAAAATGTAGGAAGAGCTAGAAAGAACATGAGACAGCAAACAGGAAATGCATCAAGAAGCACAAACTCTTCATTTTTGTATCAGCCACAGATCAGCTTTCAGAGAATAATTACTGATTTTTTTTTTTATCAGTTATGTCTAATTAGCTTGTTGCATGTGGACAAGTAGAAACAGCAGTGATCGGTGGATGCAGTGTGACCCTGCCAACACAAGTAAGAACTCCTTCCAGACAGAAGAAAATAAAATATATATATATACACATTATTTTTTTCAAGGGTTTCTTTGGGTCATTTTTCAAGGAGAACTGAGCAGCCCCAATGCAGGTGTGTCCCTGAAGGCTACAACTGTATTATAACCCTTCTTATAGACTGCCACTCCTGCAACCTACCACCGAATGACAGTAAGAAGCAGGAATCTATCTTGATTTACACCATTACCTTTATTTTGCTGTATCTTTTATTCCCTCAGTGTGTCAACCCATGGCAATTTTTCACCCTGTACTCTGAGGAAATTTGGCTAACTACTCTATAAGGAAAAATTTGTGTTTCGTTGATCCTACTTTGCAAAAACATGGTGGAAAAAAATTACTTCCTAAGGGATCTTCCCACTCTGTCTTTCCATGTTGCTATCCCTGCAAAGGAGCAGAGCATAACTATAAAGGACACCTGCACACTGCTATATCACAATCCCACTCAGGTGCACACACTGCCACAAGGGAGCTAGAGGAGGTATCAAACCGAATACGGCATCTTGCTTGGATGTCCTGTTCTCACAGGAAAATGAACAGTAAAAAGAATCCAACTATGGTATAACTGCTTGGACAGGGATCAGCAGTCAGGAGTTTTGTGTCACCTCTCCCTTTTTCACAGTATCTACAACCTTGAAAATGTCAGAGTACATCTACTGCTTACTGTCACTGGTATCAAAGCTTTATGCAAGCCACTGTGTTGTTTCATGTTAAAATCTTCCAGCAGTACCGGAGTTACTGGCTCCCCCACCAACTAGAACTGATTCTTGAGACTTGTATGATCCAGTGCTGTATGTAGATGCTCTCCCTGTTCTGACAGTTAATCTGCCATGCACAAGAAGCCAGTTCAATGTATGGAATTCATCTGCTTGGTATTAGCAAGTAATAGAAGTTAAACATACCTCTTTGTCACTTCAGTTCCACATTTCTTGGCCACTTACAATTCTAAAGAGTATCCTCACTGACCAGTTTTCTGGCATCTGTCTAAGATTTGAGAACATGTAGTCTTGGATGCCTAAATTGCTCACTGAGGAAAACTGGTGAAGAAAAAGTAAGGCTGCTTTTATGAAAAACAGCAACTAACTCTAAGATTAGTTCATTTGGTTAGAGCAGAGTGCAGTGGTAATAACAAAAAGATTTGTGATTCCAATCCCCATATGGGCCATTTACTTAGAAGAGTTGAACTTGATAATCCTTGTAGGTCCCTTCTCTTCCCTTCCAACTCAGAATCTTCTGTGAAGCAAACTAGTTTTTAACCTGTGTCTTCAAATATCAATAGTAATGTACATTGCACTAAACTACATATTCCCTTACACACTCTGAATTATCACAACTGCATGCAAATCCTGCATACACTTATTTTACCTGTACTTTACTGGGAATCTCAAAACCCCGGTTCTTCCAGCTTTTTGTTCCTGGGACTGATTTGCAGACATCCAATTTTTGTATTTGCATCTTTCCCCTTATAGTCCCTTGCATGTCCTAGGTGTCTGGAAGCTGCCTGCAGCTAGGCTATGACTGCTTTGTATTCCGTGGAGTTTTGGCTGCAGTGGTACAGAGAAGACAGCAAGATTTTCTCCTTTCCTAAGATGCACTGACCAACTTGGAGCTGTGGATGGCCATGAAGCAGAGGCTGAATGCAACCAGTGTAGGAGAGGGGGGCTGTAAAGCAGCACACAAATGACCCCATTTCTGACACTTCACAAATCACTGTCACTCACCTCTGAGTCAAGTTCCTCTCTGCTGCTCTGGATAAGAGAAGTGATTCTGTGATATTGGTGAGAGACTAGCTACAGAAAAAGTCAAGTTTTGCTTAGCTCTGTATAAACACAAAATAAAGGAGAGGACAAAAAATCAGGCCTTGTCTTTCCAACAAAACCAAGTTCAAGTTCAGTTGCTAAACCACTGTTAAACTTCGTTTCAGCTTTTCATGTATTCGTGTATCAAAATGACAGATTTTCTTGTAACTGGAAGTAACAGTTTAATCAGCTCCAACACTACTACTGATCTATATGGGTCTACATTGGAGAACCTGGGCCCCACGTACATGTATTAAACAGAAATCCTTTTCAAACTTTTCTTTAGAAACCAGTCTAAGTGAAAAGCTTCCTTCTGCCACATAAAAATGGCATCCAAATCCTGTGTGCCTATGGCTGCAGGACAATATTAGCTATGATTTAAAATTAATCTCCCGTAGCAAAGTCTGTGCTTCTAAAATTTTCACAAGCTTAATTAATTACTCACATGTTTAATGAGCTTTAAATGGATGACTCCTCATCTCTTGGTGTTATTGCAACTATTCAAATTACCTGGAGCACCCTGTTTTATGTCTTTTCTCTTTGACAAGACTGGTTTCTAAACCATCAAATCAATATTTATCTTGAGGAAAAATGTAGTACCAAAGGAAATATCAACAAACTTCCATGTAAACAGAGAGAGAATAACTAATGTGATTTATTGTTTATGCCAGTTGAGCCCTCATCCTCCCTTACACTTTCTTCTACACTTTTCCTACCTATAAAATGAACTTAATTTCTGCCTATGCTCAGCCTGTACAAACATCCCTCACCAGTTAATAGCAGCACACAAAGGTGGAGTCTGTGAAAGTATAAACCAGGGTGCTCTTAGCTACATCCCATCATTTGAGATCAGTGTGAAAGCCTGGCTTATGTACATGGGGAGTTTGCTTTTTGAAGTCAGCAAATCACTGAATTACTGGGACAGGCTGCAAATATGTCTTAATTACTGCAAGACATTCCTCCATTTCCACAGACCATTATACTGCTGGTTTAAACACAAACTGACTTAGAGCTTGTCGACACAAGGAAGCTACTTCTTAGTAGGGAAGAAAGTTAATTTACAGTTGAGTGCTATTCTTCTGTGTACACATTCAGTGTGCATGGAATAAACTACTGTCCATTCAAGTTTTAAGTGAATATTTGCTCAGGATTCAACCCCTGGAGACTATTCAGTTCAATGTAGATTAGACTTGTGAGACGTAGTGAAGACTAATAAGCTGAACACTCTGAAACACCCAGTTTTTAAAAAGTGATGAAGAAAGCTAGAAGAAAACCATAGGATTCCTTCAAAGTTATGTTTATCACCCATAGTAATCCATTCTTGATATCCCTTGCTTGCTGTACAGATGGCAGATTAACTGCTTGAATGTTAATTCCTAAGCAGCCTAGGCAAAGGCTCTTGCTATACCACAGACACACAGGCACACACAAGGTGCATTTTGCTGTTAGTCAGGCAGCTGTTAACAGAACCATTACATTTTCAAAAGGAAAATTAAGCCTTCCTGGTGCTTAATTTCCTTTTCCATGCTGTGCTGCAAAATCCATTGGCCTTCTATCACCCCTTTCCTAAAATCAGGATTTCTTTGTCAACTAAACTCTTCTGACTGGTCTAGCTCTTCTGTGTTCAACTTAACTGTTCTACCCATCAACTCTTCTCTTTTATATCCAACTTGATGTCCCATCCTTTCTAACTTAACACTGACTAAGGCAGGCAGCTAGACCTTCTGAAACATTACCGAGTAAGATCTGTGCTCAGTGGGAATTGGATAATTTCAAGACACAGCAGCATGGTCTGAAAACACGTCTCTCCCAGTTGTATCAGTTACCAGTTTGGAATCATGAGAACAATGGTCTGACAGCTTCAAAGTATGTATACTCAGATTTCATAAACTCTTTGCACATGGGGCTGCCTTTTTGAGTGATCTGTAATTAATAAAAGATAAAGTTTGAACTCTCTTGCCAACACTAGACTGTGACTTGTAAAAATTCTTAGAGTCCCACACAGATCCCCTGTTATTCTGGGATTTTCATGTACATTTAGATGCAAAAAGACAGAAGAAACTGTCTGATATAAATTACAATGAACATGATCTGATTTTTTCTGCCAGGAAAGCCCTACAGGTGAGTATCTACAGTGGTACAGGTGAGCCCTAGGCATAGTGCAGATGCCCTTACAGTGTGTAAAAGAAGATAGGTTTAGGTCTATCCTTTACAAAGACCCTTGCTCCCCTACATCCTTACTCCTGACAAAAAATAAAACCAAAAAAAACCCCAAACAACACTTTGCCCAGGGTAAAAAAGGGAAAATAAAAAAGAGAAAGTTCCAAATAACTTACAGGAAGAAATGAAAAGGATGTTTGTCCCTTCTGCACATGCACTTTTAAGCCTTGGGCTAGGCCACTGTTTTTGAAAGCAGAGGCAGTGCAGGTGGAGTTTGGCACTGTAAGTCTTTCTTCCCTTCTCACAGAGATTTCATGTACT
Source organism: Toxostoma redivivum (assembly GCA_013397375.1). NCBI lineage: Eukaryota > Metazoa > Chordata > Aves > Passeriformes > Mimidae > Toxostoma > Toxostoma redivivum. The sequence goes on along the minus strand of VXBI01013240.1, from coordinate 23,319 downwards.
GATGCACTACAGAACTCAGAGGCAACAAAGACAAAGCTGAAAGTGCTACTGTTCTTGGGTGGGATTTTTTGATTATTTTTAATAGCCTTTTTTGTTATTCTCACAGTGACTGAGCAGAAGCCTCTTGAATACTTTCTAGAATGGGTGAAGACATGCAAAGCAAAGCAAATTATTTTTTTCTGTTTGGTATGTATGGAACAAAAAAAGCTATCCTGTTAAATGCAAAACATTACTGTCACCAAAGGTTTGGGCATCACTTAATTTAAGACGGCCCCTATGACCTAGAATTGGACAGAACTTCTCTTACACAGTGTATGGCTACTATTGAAACAGAAACATGGCCCTCTGTCAGTGAAGAATCATCCTGACAGACAACCTTTCCAATCAGTATTACTCACATCCCCAGCCAGAAGTCAATATCCTCCTCTATATGTGGGAATCAGAGAAAAAAGCTTCCCGGAATAATAGAATAAGTGGAGTTGGAAGAGACCCTCATGGCTCATTGCAACTCCCGGCCCTGCACTGCACCATACCCAAGAATTGCACCATCCCCAAAGTCACACCATGTGACTGAGAGCTTGTCCTAACACTACTTGAACTCTGTCAGGCTGGTGCAGTGACCACTTCCTTGGGGAGCCTGTTCTAGTGCCCAGCCACCCTTTGGGTGAAGAACCTTTTCCTGATACCAACCTAAACCTCCCCTGACACAACTAAAGGCCATTCCCTGAGGTCCTGTCACTGAGCACCAGAGAGACAAGATCTGTGTTTGACCCTCCTCTTCCCTTCACATGGAAGTTTTACCAGTTTCTTCCTTCAGACATGCTCAGGTGAGGCAAGTTTTACTGGTACCAAAATATCTTCACAAAACCCTTCCATTGTCTTCTTTTCAGGAAGAGGATTTTGCCCTACATTCCGCAAAGTTCCAGGTGACTCCAAGGGGGACACAGATGTAAATGCTGCTTGTGCATTTTACCATAACTCTTCTTGGCATGTTACAGGCCAATTCAGAGAGCTGCTTTGGTAGCAATGAAGAATGCCAAAAATCACTTATGAATAGAGAACTTCTACATTGTTTATTAAATAGGATCACAGTATGCAGTTCAGCATCCATTTGCATTAACATATTTGGTATTAATATCAGGCCTAAAAAATTTTATATTCTTCACCTTTATTTTAATGACACTGACATCAGCACATAGGATAATTCTAGCCAACACCCATATCCTGCATCTGAATTATATCAAGCACTACATTTAAGATTCATATGTCATATCATACAGTAATGTAAAGGCAGGGATAATGTGTATTCCCCTACCACAATAACTGAATAGAAAAAGGAAGAGCATACATTAAACCTACATGGTGTTTCTGTGGCATGGCCACTCTACCTTCATTTCATCTACCAGTATTTCCTTTAGGAATAGCTGAACTAATACAATTCCTGGTATGATGAGCTGTGATGATTTTGCACTGGTGTCAAGATGACTGAAATCAGGGGAACAAAGAGAAGGCTTGAAACTGCTTAATATGGTCTGTATTGCATTGCTCTTGCATAAATTAAAAGAGCAGAGGTTCAGCCATACAATTCAGAATTTTATTCAGGTCAACACTAAAATTTGTATTTTTTAATGGCAGTCAGAAAAAAAGAAAGTTACCCACACATTTCTAACTTCTAGATAGATGCATTTATTGTCTGTTTACTACCTAGAATTCTCAGCCTGCTGGAGTTGTAAAGCTAGGTCTCAGACCCAGACAGCAGCTTTCAGTTACTGTTAACAGGTAACCATATAAAAAAATAGAGCAGCATTTCTTACACAGAAAGAATTGTTATTTACATAGTGCCCAGAGCATGCTACAGGCTCCGAAGGGAAAGTTAAATAATGAACATATGACGTAAAGTAATAATCCTGCTCTTACTGTAATAAAAATGAATGTGCTTGCTTCCCTAGGCACAGGGCTGGTCTCCACATTTATTTTGCTACTGAAGTAGCCATGTGTTTTTTAAATTGCTATGCTGCAGAGGTTTGTTTTGTTATGTTTTCTTTCAGTATTAAACCTCTCAATTCCTCAACCACAGAACGGGAAGAGATTATTGAGTTCAGCACAGTTCTTGAAATCAAAAAGAGTTACTTCTCCAATAGGAGGGCTTTTGTTCAGAGCACAAGGCTGTTTAGACAGCATAGACTGTAAGCTGTGGGGAACAGCTAGTGTCGGAGAAATTAGCTTGTTCTTTGTGCTCATCAGTGTATGTTACCATTTTGGCATGAAGAAAGAAAAGCTGCACAGTACTAATAGAAGAATTATTTAAAATGTTAGACGCATCCATAGCCAAGCTTCTGCAGTTCACTGTTATTTCAGACTTGTACAGGGCTAATCATTGTGGTGACAAACCCCAAACAGTAGCTGGGCATGACCAAAAGACATTCTTTGAATGCTCTGCTCTCTCAATCAAATGCAAGTGCATGTGTGCTTGCAGGCTCACAATCTGTTTCATCTGTGTGCACAGTACAGGATAGTCTGAGCATTTAAAGCAAATTTAAAGGGAGGTCCGTTGAGAAAAGTACCCAGATTTCTTGCATGTATAGAGAAATGTTCACCACTTAGTTTAATTGTATGTTGGACATCCATTTGAAAACAAAGAAACAGAGAACTCAATTTTTCTGAGACAGGAAAGCTTATGTCACAACAATTAACTTCCACTTACTTTCCTTTTGACTTCACATTCTTCATGATATTTTGCTTTATTATTCTACATCCATCCTGATGCTAAAGCAGTCATTATCCTTTCATTTATTACATGTGATAGTTGCCACAACACATTTTATTGTTTGTACTATAGTAATGCATAAGACTTCCAGTTAGCAGTCGTGTAAGCACCAAATATGAAGACAGTTATTACAGCATAAAGAATTCTTTGCATACCTGAAGCACTATATTTGCAGACTGTGAACTTTTATAAAAAATTAAGTCCCTTTAGCTCCATTTCCAGCCTCATATATTTCATTAAATAATTTCAAAAATCTATTTATAAAATCCCAGTTACATGACTGAAGTCTTAACTTCAGTCTAGGAAGAGGAGAGGCTAATGGGAATATTCCTGCTAATGTGGAAAAAAATCTGACCAAAAAGATCCCACAATTGAGATAAGAATGTGTCATTCTAGTTCCTAATGCTAAATTCTTAATTTTCAGAGGGAAGCTGAAAATGAAAACTTAAAGATCCTAACTGCTGTGTTTACTGCACAGGACTTCTCCATGAGGTATAATTGGAGTTCTTGCCTTTGTAGGCCAGATAATGAATATTCCATTAAACAGGGTTTCAATTACACTTGCAAGGAAACTGAATTGGAAATCTGTGCTATTTTTAAAGACAATGCAGTTTACAATAAAATTCCAGCTCAACTGGCTTAGTTTCCAAGCTGACATGTCCAGTCATGTCAGAAACGTCATATGGGCACGAGCTTTCTACCATCTGGTATAAGATATCCTTCTCAAGAACAGCTCTCTTACATTTTAAGCTGTCCAAATTAGAAATGTAAAACCATCTTAAAATACAGTAGGAGAGGATTGATGTTCGAAAGTGCTGTGCGTCTACCTGATTTTCAACACTGTTAGACAGATCAGGAGATGCACTTGCCTGAAGCACAACATTTTCCACTGCTGCAGTCTGGGATTTCTAGCTACAAGTCTGAGTCACCACTGAAGTGACACAATGAGGGATCTGGAGACAGAGAAAGATCTGGAGGGACAAAGAGTAAGAAGATGAAAAGGAAGCACAAAAAATACAAACACTCACAAGCACAGGCACAGAAGACAGGCAGGGTCTTTGTAAACAGACTGCAATACTAAGTCTGGTATGCTCCTCTTCAAGAGATTGTTTTATCTACACCAATTTTAGCTTGTAATTCTGTCCTTCCAAGCATGCTAACACTTCTTTTAAAGTATGAAAACTGTTTCTTCACTGGTATGCATGCAAGTCGACAGCTACTACAAAATTCAGGAGACAATAAAATTGTGTGAATAATTGTAAATTGGATAATCTCATTATTCCACTAGGGACACAAAAATTACAGCTTTGATAAACTCTGTATTCATGAGGAAGTCAGAAGATTCACTTTTACGCTTAATGGACCTCCAGACAGTTCAATAGTTAGTAAACAGCAATATCCCTGAAGTGAAAGAAAACAAATGCAGGTGGAAAATCTACATCAACAGCTGTGGGCAATGCAAGGGGAGGGGAAAACAACATCAAAGACTGTAAGGTTGATAGAATGGTTACATTCCTACCACCTCCCTTCATTTCCTATAGCAAATCAAAATATTTCTCCTCATTGTATTTGTACCTTTTTGCAGCATAGGGAGGACCAGTAAACAGCTTCATCCAGCAACCTGGTAACAACAGAGTATTGAGAGAGAGAAAGGGAGAGAAAAGACAGTGCTTTAGAAGTGAAGAAAGTGTTCACTTTCTATGTGGGATGGGTGGGATTCCAGTGAAAAACACACCAAAAAACTCCACAAGAGCAAGGGAAAACATCATAAGCATTTACAGCAAATCACAAAGTTGCTTCTAAGAGTGAGAAGACATTCTACCTCTTTACTGCTTCATTTTACATTGCTGTCCAAATATAATGGTTTCTGCAAGTGTATGCCAAAATAGCTTAAATAACTACATAGGAGCAATCTGTACCTCATGAAAGAATAAAAATATTCTTTTGTTTCTTTTGTAAGTGTTTAATGACAAACTGTACATTTCCTTTATGGAGTGGTATACAAAAAACATGAACATGTGTTGTATTACAAATACTTGAAATTAAATTTCTTTCAATTTGGTTTCTTCTAGACCAAAGGAGGATTGTTGTGCTGTGCTTTGAGAGCTTATCCTTGTGTTAAGACAGTTAAAAAGAAAAAAGTAATTACAGTGTCAGAAATATCTACAAACACTCATAAAACCAAGTGAGAAGTTCACATGGATAATCTATATCAGAAGTTCACAGGCCACTTAGGATCACCTTTACCATTCTTTATAGCATTGTCCTTGGAACGTAGGTAGGAACACCTGTGTTCTAACTACACACAATACAAAAGAACAAACTCCTCACCTGATTTTCCTGGCTAATGACTACAGGGTAAATTTAAGAAATTAATACAAAAGCCAAATTGAGACTTGGTAAGTTTTACCTAGAGGAAGTATGTATTTAAACCTCCTCAAGCATAAAATTTAACCCAGCTGCAGGATTCATGTCTGGTCTCAATAAACACATTACAATGTACTTAATTTAGCTCTTTTAAAAATTGCTGTGCATGCCTCATCACTGTGGTTTTAACACTGTTGAGATATCCAGCTTTTACAGAGCAAGCAAACGTTTCAGTTCACTCCCAGAAAAGACCTCAGAAAAGTATTCTTTTTACTGTTTTCTTCATCTTATACTGCAAGCTCAGAAAAGAATGGTTTGATGTCGATCTAGAGGTTTTGTAAGTCTCTTTTGAACACTTTTGGTTGATCCAAGATCAAAATTCTCAGTAGAAGTAATCCTTTCATGCTAAAATCCATACAGTATTGCTGCAAGCTTTGTGCCCAACAGAAGACTCATTCAGGCAGCGTTACCACTGGGACTGCTGAAAATTACTTTGCAAGGTAATTGTGGTGCAGGACGGGCTTGCGTTACGATTTTGCTAGCAGGCTTTAAAGGAAATGCAGAAGTATGGTTTACTGAGTCGGAGGCGCTCTTCAGGAGCGGAGAGCGAGCGGCGCACGCCCTGCGGCAGTGACCGGCAGTAACCCCGCTCCCAGCCACCCTCGGCGAGCAGAGAAAACACTCGCTCCCCTTGCCAGCGCTCGGGATGAGCAAGCTCCGGGGTATCCACACTGCGAGTTCTGCGAGCACGCAGCCTCTCGCCTGCAAAATAGGTGGTGGTCGTGGGAACAGAGTGGGAGCCGAACTGACGAACATAACACGCACTGGTTCCTGCTGCACGGGAGAGTCCGCGCCCCTACTGAAGCGACTCTGCCAGATGCGTGGCTCCCCGGGGGAAGGGCTGAGAGCCTGGGCGCGCCGGGGCAGCAGATGGGCTCGGCTGTGTGGCCGGAGGAGCAGGCTTCGGGAGCGCGGCAGTGCCTGCGCTCGGCACTGACCGGCAGTAACCCCGCCGCCAGCGCCGCCGCCAAGTAGGTGAAAAGTAACTCGGAGTCATCGCCCGCGGGAAGCGCTTCCCCC
>VXBI01013240.1:0-17100 GCA_013397375.1 Toxostoma redivivum | reverse complement strand
TGGGGGGGCTGCCCGGGGTGGGGGCAGGAAATGCGGGGGGACAGAACATAGGCAGAGACGGGGGATGGGCCGACTACGGAACCGGGGGTGCTGGTAGCGCAGCACAAAGGAGCCAGCGCCCCCAGTTTCTGCCGGACCCTCTCTCCTCCCGAAACGCCTCGTCCATAGGAAAAAAAAAGTGGTTGGTACATGCGTTGGCTGGGGAAAAAAGAGATGGGCGGGCCGGAGCCCCGTGCCTGCAGCCCCTAGCCGTCCCAGCTGCTGGAATGGAGGCGAGGGATGCAAAGGGAGCCCCCCGGACAAAGGGAGGCACTGCTTTGCTTCCACCAGCCTCCCACCAGCGCCCCCCTCTCGGGAGACCTGCCGCCAGTCCGGGCTGCACAAGTGCCGGGCGCTGCCTCCCAGTCCCTCTCGGACTCAAGTCGTGTTGCGGTCACATGTGCTGCTGCCGCTCAAACCCAAACCCAAGCGCAGCCACAGCCTCCGGGCGGCCGCGCTCTGCGCCGAGCCCGGCACCAGCTGTGGCCGCCTTTCCTTTATGAGCCACTCTGTGTAGACCTTTATTATTAGCAGGAAGGCTGTATTTAGTAACTTTAGTAAATTATTGGTATTTGAACAGATTTTCATCTCTGAGGTGACAGATGGCGTCTCTTTAGACTTACTTTTTAGTTGTTTCTGATCTCCCTTAAGGAGCTGTGGGTAATTCATGCTGCTACTAACCCAGACAGGCTCTGACCTCCATGTCAGTTTCCAGCATGAGAAAAAGAGTCATCAACTCTCATACACATAATTTAGTGTGCATATGTATAATCAGCATCTTAGGTGCTAGACTTCATAGTCCTAAACATTTTCCCGGTGGACCGTGGTTAGGGACCGAAAACCATTCTGGGGAGAGGGGTGCCCCGGGCCAGCTGCTGTGCTGTCAGCAGGGCCAGCCAGCAGAGGTGTGACTGGGGCGACGCAGCATCCTGCCCGGGGCAGGACCGGAGCGCTCTGGCTGAGCAGCTGCCTATTCTGTAAACAGCTAAACCAGGAACTTAAAATCCCACAGGGACGCTAATAAATCTCCAGCTCTTTTTGCTCTATTCCTTCACGCAGCGCTGTAGGAGGCATTTGTTTTGTAAAACTTTAAGAGGAGAGTGGCTACTGTCAATAGTGGCACTGCACAGGTGCTGTAATAGAGACAGGCTTGCAGCATCGCACAGTCTTCATGTCCTCTCCCTCCTCTGGAATTCAATTCCTACTAAATGTGAATAACTTACTGCACCTATTTCAAGCTTCAAATGGTACTACAGTTTACAGAGCACAAAGAGCACTGGTGTTCAATATATTTTGAGCTTTCGGTATGTCAAGAGATAGGAGATAGTCATTATTATACCGAAACAAAAATACAGTGCCAGGAATTCTGCAGGTGCTTTATAGTTGTATGTAAAGCTATATGAGTGAAAATCTTGGTGGCTTCATCCTACATCGCCACTTCTGCCCTTTGTAAATACAACATATAAGAGATTTTTTGGGCAGATTTCACCTTGAAACATGCAATTGACTCCATATTAGGCCTTTGCCTGACCTAACTATCTGTCTTAAAGTGAGTAGGTATGGTGACAGTAACCACATGTAGAAAACATCATGCCATTACTCAATACAGTAAGTTCTAAACCCATGTATCAATTACATCTATGTGAATCCCTTCCATATTCTGCCTTCAGTATAGAGAGATTGTCTACTTTTTTCAAAGGCTGACAGGACTGTGTTTCTTCTATAATAAAAATTCACTTCACAATTGGCTTTTCTTGTTCCTGGGTCTACTAGTCTTCTTTGCAGATGCCTCAGAAACAATTGTTCCAAGTACTGTGCCAGTCCTAAGGAAGATAAATGTGTTTAACCTCATAGAACAAAGTGCTCTCCTGCAACCTGAACATGCTGAAGCAAAACACAGCTGCCCCAGAGGACAGCACAGGGGGGCTGCAAGTACATTTAAGTAGAGGAGGAAAAATAAAGCTTGTATGAACTTCAAACTGCTCAGGAAAGAATGTATTGTTTCAAAATCCATCATGTTTGTCCAGGCCTTTGGACATTCCTCAAAGCATACCATTTCTGTCTTACAGCACCCTCAGAAGTGCTAGATACCTTGCAGAACAATTTGAAAGTAAGTTCTGGCTTGAAGTGTTTACAATCTATTTTCCTTAAACTCGAGCAGGTGATATTAAATTTAGTTCAAAGTGGTAAATGGCAGACAGATTAGCATTTAATTTCAGAATTATCATTCAGAATTGGGTTTACAGGAAACTTCTCAGAGTGTTCACCTTGCTTTGCTCCCTGAATTCATGGTTAAATTTTTACCAAAGCCAGTAAGAGAGGAGTTGATCTCAGTTGTTAGGAATTGAAGTGTACCAGTTGGATACCAGTAAAATTGCAAGCTACCCTTACTGTTAGGACCTGTTATCCCTGTTACACAGCAAAAGTTTGGCCTGACCTCTCCCATTAAAATTAGATCCTCCATTAATTATGTTTAGTATAAGCACAGCTTTGTTTTCATGACCTTAAGATGGATCATGCCTCATTGCAGCTACTTAAGTGTTGTGCTGCTGATTTTGCCTTCTGTCAAACTTACTTTTTCCTGCTGTGGTTTTTCCCACTGTTTTGACTTTTGGAAGGCCACTGGAATGTAGGAATGATCTATTCACATGCCTGTTCTTTATGTTGACAGCTGAATCAGGTAGTCACAGAAGAGTATTTGGAAAAGCATGAGAAAGGAAGGTAAGCATGCAAGAGAGTCATAGAATGGAAATTAAATGCAGACCTCAGTTCACATCTGGCAACTTAAAAGTGCTAGATTTTAGGCCTAGATCCTCATGCCCTGCTGAGCTCTGTTCACTATATTATGAGAAGAGAGGGTGCAGCTCTTTTCATATCCCCCCAGCCATGCAGCTGCCTAGTGCTCAGTGGGGATTGAGCTGCATGGGAAATACAGCAATTTCATTTCTCTGGAGCTTTTTAGTGCTGAGCTGTTAAAAAAATCTGCCCTACATAATGTAAATCTATTCTGCAACACAGCACATTATTCTTGATGAAGTCATATGGATGCTCGGCTGAAAATTTGCCTCTAATTTGCTCTGAGTATACCGCCTGCTTTCAAACATAAGGTGAATGACTTATTGTAACCCCAGATTGGTTTCAACACCAAGTGATTAAGCCGTGACATCGAGACAAAGTAAATTAAGGAAGTGGTTTCATAGAACAGGCTGACACATGACAGGCACTGAACTAATTCTGTAGCAAAAGAGGGGTGAGTCATGCATCTGCTGCATGTTCTTGGTCAAATTCTTGTGGATCTGTATCTCTTGTACATATAAAAACATGAGGAAAGGGCTAAGCTTTCACATCATGCTTGTGTATAACAACACTACTGTATCGGTATCTACTTTCAAACATTTCTCCCTATTGAACTAGCAGATGAAATGGAACATCCCTCTTACCTAAAGGGAGTTATAACTTTCCCCTCTACTGCTACTTTCTCATTCCAGCTCCCTTTTGTTTAGAGAACTGTATGTGTAAAATCATGACAAGTTTGCAGTGGCTCAGCAGGGCAACACTTTTATTTAATGGTCATCTGTCATATTCCAGAATTTACATGGATTTCTTATCTTTTACAGTTTCAAAAAATGAGAACCAGATTCCAAAACCACACCTATGTCAGCTCAGGGGAGCAGATTCACTATCACTAGTTGACAGATTTAACCCATATTCCCAGTGAACTGCTGATGAAAGAAGAAATATAGGTGGAGGTAGTTCCATTCTGGAGAGATGTAAAACTGTCATCTTGTTGTGTGTTTTGAACAGATGAAGTCTGACTGACACAAATAGGTGGAGTCTGGTGAGCACATGCACTTCATATTCTTCAGTCTACCCCCAGTCTATGCTTGCTGAGACGATCATCTAATCTCAGTGAGTTCACTAGAAGTGGATTATAATACCCACTGACTAAATATTACTTGGAGGCATTTCCTTTCTGGCTGGTTGGTTGGTTGGTTGGTTGGTTGGTTTGTTTTAATGTAGAGTATTCCTAGTACTGTGGCTACATGGGCATATAGCTTGACACTTTAGATAGGGAAGAGACTGGAATGGAAGTGACCAAACTAAAGGAGATTACAGTGTAAAGTGTCTCTATTGCCCTGATTTTGCTTCTTCCAGATGCCTGCTCACTTTAGCATTACTTAGGAAACAAGTCAAGGAAGCATGTCTCTGCCTTTTCCCTGAAATATTTGTACCATAATTGCAGCTGCTCTGTTAGATTATCTTTAGTTTATACCAGAAGGTCCTGTCAGACAGTCACAAAATGTGTTCTATAAAGGATCACTGTGCACTGAGAATTCTGCAGTTCTCTGACCTTCACATACCTGCTGCATTAGAAGCAGCTGTATTTCTCATTGATCTAGCATGCAAGTATCACTCTGCTGAAACCACTCCTCACATTTTACATGTCTGATCTTTCCAAGCTCTTCCCTGAAGACTGTGAGATCTCATTTGTACTGCAAGCACTTGCTTTTACTGAGTGCACTTTGTCTTTCCTCACCCTTCCTTAGAAAAACCCCCAGGTACTAGCTGCCTTTAAATAGATTGACATTGAGCTTCTATTGGTTCTAGCTATAGCCACTGTTGGCAGGCTGTTGTTGCACAAGGCACACACTGCTCTCGTGCACACTTAGGGTATTTTTTTCTTAGCTCAGCTGTCTTCACTCCTTAAGAATCCTCTGTGTTCTGCTGTTAAAGAACTTCCTCCATTTCAGCCTAGAAGTGGCTGCATTCTGCTTGGTGATAAAGCAGCATGCTGCATTTGTGTAATATTTCTGAAGTAACCCCAATGGAGGACTCTTTCATTATTGTGAGTGCTCAAAGAGATACACAGCAGAACCAGACCTTCCCACCCTGAGTCACAAAAAAAAAAAAAAAAAGGGAAATGCAAAGTCCTGTTTTCAGCATTAAACAGCCAATAAAAGGCATTGATTTGTAAGGTAATACATGCTAGAGGGAGCAAGGGACAGCTGGGTTCTGAAACACACTAGCATAATTTTGGAACTAACAATCTAGTTGTTAGATGCAAATGTAAGGAATTTTCCAGGGATGGAAGAGTCAAATTTTAAAAACTATTTCAGTGTTATGGAAAATCTCCCAAAGAGCTTATCAGCCTCTTCAGACTCCTAAGCACTCTGTGCTTCCTCTCAGAGGCACATATGTTTCTCCAGCCTGGATATGGAGATACTCTGGCAAATGTGTTCCTGTAGTTCTCCCTAGTGTACTAGCAGTATCATGTCATGATGCTCATCTTAAGAGTGCTTTCAGCAAATTTTGGCAAGAGTTTTGGAGTGTGTGAACCAACAGGACTTTACTGACACAACAGCTTGTAGGTTTTCATTCACCTGTAAAGGCTGTGAGTTTCTTAAAGGCTATCCTCTACAATCCAAAAGTAGTTTAGGAGCCCAAGGCTTTTGAAGTGCCTCCTTTGCAATAGCAACAGACCAGGTAGGAACAGAAGGGCTTTTAAATATGAATGTTCACGTAATGAAACCTCAGGCAGAATTTTAGCCCTAAATTTACTGACTGCATTTTCTAATAGCAATCCAGATGAAGGCAGAGACCTACCAAATCAAAGTAACAGCTGTTTCCTTTGGTGTTTTTTTCTCACTGTGATTTTGCAAACAAACTAGAAGGACAGCCTTTTGAAAACTAAACAGGATTTGTGGAGAGAACTGTTTAGAGAAAGCTCAGTTGCTTTGCTGGGCAGAGTGATTCCACAGACTGAAGGCATGCTGCAGCCAGCTGCCTGATCCTTGTTTAGGAACTAGAAGCTGTTTTCTTCAAGAAGTTCAAGAGTGCAAGAGTCACAGGCATTGCCTTAATTTTGAGATAGAGGCTAAACTTTAGTTCAAAGACTCTGAACTCACAGTGCAAAGAGAAGTTGAATTCCAACAACCTCAATTGTCTCCAAAAGAGGATGAGACTGGTTTTACCTGCTAGACTTATATGTACCATCCCACAGCCATTTGACCTATATTCTTGCTCTCACCTCAGCCAAACACTCTCCTTCAAGTTCCAAACCCCCTTGCTTTAAATGGTGCAAAGACAATATGCAGTAGTCCAAACATCTGAGTGCTCCCCTGAGGGCCTTTACACACTGATGGATAGTGGAAAGGGAAGAGCCATAAAGCTTTGCCTGTCATCCAAGGGTGGGTAGATGGCATGCTGTTGCCAACTTGGCTATGAAGAACTCCCCTGTACCCTTCAGCCTGAGCTGCATGGGTACATCTGCGTTTGCTGCTGAATTTTATAATTAAATAAGCATTTGAATCACTGAGAATCAGGAGGTTGGAACAGGGACAACAGTGCAAACATCTCTTATACTGTCCCACTGCGGAGATGAGTAGTTAGTCTCTTTATTCCAAACAAAGCAAATTTATTCAAAACCGAAGCTAGCAAAGATAAGGGAAGGCTTGGCCCTTGCTGCAGGCTCCCTTGGTACTTTTCTATTTAATGTATATGCATCATGGGATTACAATATGTACTAAAACCTTCCTTTCTTTAACATGACCCTTCATAGCTGCCAGCATAGAAGCATGCCACAACGGGGCCAGAGCCTCTAGCTATATATCAAGGTGGGCAAAAAAAGAGCCACTTAACCATAAACTCCAGAGCTGCCTTGAGGAACAAGTTCCCATGGATTTGTGCTTTTTCTCTCTTCTGCCCCACCATGTGCTTGGTTTATTTCACGAGTCTCAAGCACATAAATAGGTTTGCCCAACACACAGATATAATTCTTTGAATGTCCATGAATACTAAATAAAAAGAATATATTATAATAATTTCCTTCTCCTGAATAAATGAGTTAGTCCCCTAAAGCAAATTCCTATCACTCTTCATGTCGGGTTGCATTTATCTAAATATAATATCTGCAGCACTTACCGTGTGCACATCATTATTCAGGGAGTTTTGTTAAAAAAATTCCGTCTATTAGTGTCAGCCTCATTGACCTGATGTATGTCTCTTGTGGCTCATTAATCACACATTAAAGACATGTGGGTGCGGTCAAGTTTAGTCCTGGGCAGGTTCTACTTCAGTAGGTTTGAATGTCACCTCCCATTGGGATCATTTATTTCCAGAGGAAAGTAACACCTTAGGCTTTTCAGGAAGTTTCATTATCTTTCACATTTTGCCCTTCACTTCATCTAAGTTTCAGTCCTCCCTCCAATTCCTGTTACAAATGTGCTTTCCCTAAAGTCACGGTTCGCAGCATCAGCCAGAAGGAGCACTAGAGAACAACTAATTTTTCGGAGTCCAACGGTGTTGCTTCTGTGAAAAATAATAGGCTTGTGAGCTCAGCTTCTGCCCTTTTTCTGTCCTTAACTTTCAGAATTGTCATCTTTCAAAGTTTTATTCAGAGTCTCCAGAATACTTGGGGGTGGTGGTGAGAGGGGGTGAGAGTGAAGGGAGCAGGTGGCATGAACGCCACTGATTAGTTTTACAAATAACTTATACTTGCATATTTGTTGGAGCCACATGTTCTATTGGAGAGCTTCTTCAATTAAGCAACAAGAATATGTGTCTCAGATCTTAAACGACTTGAGAACCTGATTTTTGACTAGCACAGATTTGTGCTCATTATAGCAGATATTATAACAGACTCTCGATTTTATACACGTTAAATAAGTTCATCCATGTCTATCAGTAGCAAGCAGGCCCACTAATATACTTTGAGAACAGTTTAGACTCCTTGTATCATCCAGCTTTTAATTTTCTATTGTGAGAAATAAGTAATAGATTTTGCTAGTACTTACACTACGAACATCTAAAAACTAGAAGCTGTGAGACTGTTTCTGGGAAATGTTGCAAAAAAGGCTGTGAATGTCTCAAAAATCAGTTTTTCTTAGATCATGAAGGTATATTTCTGAACTTCTCCTTTATCCTAAGCTATTAATTCACCTCTGGTGTTTCAGGAGAAAATATTTAGGAACATGGGGGCTCTCTAAGATAAGTCAAAATACAGAGCACAGAACTGCACGTCTTGAGAACCCAAGGGCTCCATGAGTATCACTTCAGCACCTTATCTTTCCTTACATGTGTTTGCTATCCAACCCATCTCCTCTAACAGGACTGGCCCTGTTATATTAGTCTATACAGCAACTAGCACTGTGAGGGTTTTATTAAATGGGCTTCTCTATACAGACCATCTTAATGAGCCTATATACAGAGGATATATATAATCATACAGACATTTATTTACAAGTTCTATAGGAATAGTTTTATTATTGTTTTTGATCAGTGTCAGACAGAAAATACTAGAGAGACTAACTTCATCTAGATATTCCACAGAAACAGTTGCAATTAAGAATTAAAAGCCTCTCTGTACTGCTAGTAACCCTAAATAATAAAAGAAACAGTGGTACTCAGTCTTTTTCTAGTTTTTTATAACATTTTATAAAAAATTAATAAACTGCATGTTTAGGATGAAGACATATTTTCCTTTTGGGGGCTATTTCTCATTCAGTGTTTAAGCCACAAAACTGATTAATGAAAATCAAAGTACTAAATCCCTGCACAATGCTTCAAAAATGCATGCACAAACATAGTACCTGTAAAACAGAATTTACTAGCAACTAAATGGAGAGCTGAGAAAACTGAGATATAGAGCCAGTACCAAAGAGAAGTATACATATACCTTATCACTCTCTACAACTCACTGAAAGGTGGTTGTAGTCAGGTGGGCGTTTGTCTCTTTCTCCAGGGAGCAACTGACACAGCAAAAGGACACAGTCTTAAGCTGTGCCAAGGGAAATACAGGTTGGATGTTGGGAAAAGGTTTTTTACTGTAAGAGTGATAAAGAACTGGATTCATCAGGGTGGAGTCACCATCCCTGGATGTGTTTAAAAAGAGATTGGATGTGGCACTCAGTGCCATGGTTTAGTTGAGGTGTTAGGGCATGGGTGGGATTCCATGATCTTGAAGGTCTCTTCCAATCTAGTGATTCTGTGATTTGTACCTTATGTGTTCCAAGGAGTCTTCCTTCATTATGCTTTATAGGGGAAGAAAGCTATAGTGGAAATCACGAAGAGTCATGTGAGAGGTTATTGCAATGATATTGAGAATATGTAAAATTACCACCTTTGCTGTCACAGCAAGCAGTTCCAAGTTGCATTTGTCAGTCAGCAAGAGATTATAAAGATTTTCTTCCTGTATCTAAGCAGTTTACTCTGGAGTTCCAGGAGTGCACAGGAGTGCTATATCCCAGCACAGCTTTTCTCTGCCACACAGCTGAGGTCACCAACAGGTAATTCCAGGCACAATGTGTGAAATTCTGTTAAGGAGCATGCCTAACCCATATTACGCTCAAAATCTTACATGAGAAAAGTAAATACGCCTTATACATAAATATAAGAATTTATCAATAGTATAAATGAAATGTCAATAGGCTCATTAAAAATTATTATCAATCCATGTCTAATTATTGCCATGAAAAAGAGAAATAAGAATGCAATAAGGAGAAAATTCTCCATAATAACACAGTTTAAAATGTTGGACATACATTTCTTACTTTCTATCCTTTTCCCTGGTGTTACACTTGCTCTCTATTGCTCCTCTGTGTCCTAATGTAGATGGTTTCCACTTGCAGGAGAGCAGAGGGAGTAAATCATCAGCATTCAAATTCCTTTGCCATGTTGATTTTTATTTCTCTTTCCTAATCCCTTTTCTTTTTTTTCTTTTTTTTTTTTTTTTCTTTTCCCACATACATGTTTTATATGATACTTTCACACCCTATTCTTTGCTCACTGGTCAACAACTCCATATTAAATTGGAGTTTGCTATGCTTTAGTTGTTTTTTATGCATTAAATGCTTGTAATTTTTTCACATTTCTAGTCATGCAAAGAGCTTTACCCACCTTCAGGTCTCTGTGTCTTTAATTGATCATTGGTGGACTGAGACCTTCAGAACCAGCCTGTGCCTCAGCTCTTATCGTTCCATGCCCATATCCCCCTACTGCCTCCTGTGTACCCCCTAGTCAAGGCCTCTTCCCATACACCAGGCCAGTCTATTAGTGCTCCATATGACATCACTGGGGATAACATAGTGCCACTGATAGTGAAAACCAGAAAAGAAACTTCAGTGTAGTAATGATGAACTAAGACAAAAAAACTACTAGAAATCCATACTGACACCATAAACACCAGGAAATTATACAGTAATTTTGGTGCAGGATTTCACACTCAAAGTGGAAGAGGGATTGGCAATACAGAATGATAGAATTTCCTGTGTTGGAGGGGACCATGATCCAAGGATCATGCAGTCCAACTCCCAGCCCTGCAGGACACTCCAAGAATCACACCATGTGCCCAACAGTGTTGTCCAAATGCTTCATGAGCTCTGCCAGGCTTGGTGCTGTGACCACTGGCCTGGGGAGCCTGTTCCAGTGCCCAACCACCCCCTGGGTGAAGAACCTTTTTCTAATATACAGCCTAAAGCTCTCCTTCATGACATAGTCAACCCTAAACTTTAACTGTATGAACACCCAGCACATGAGAACTTTGTCATACTGCTCTGCAGAATTTTTGAAGCAACAATATGGGTTGATGAGATTTTTACAGCTTCTCTAGGAGAAAGAGAAAATAAAAAATATCACAACCATGACAAAATTCATCTTCTTCCATCAAGGTGATTTATTTTAAATATTCCTACATTAATCATTATTAAAAAATACTGGAAAGAAAAACCACTGGAAGTGGTTTTTTTGATTTATAAAATGGAATCTTATGAGGAAAACATGTTAAATAGAGACAAACCTAGTTAAGAAATTTTTTTCCTTTTAAACCTTGTCTTTTACCTGTTAGTCATTATTATTCCCATAGTGCTTTTATTCCTTAATTTACAATTTAAGGATATTTTGATCTGTCTCTAAAAAGCAAACATTTAGCCTGAACATATGCCAAATTTTAGCACCTGTATTCTGTTTGATGTAGATCAATACAAATACTGCCTTATCTTTTGCATTTAATACTGCCTATCAACTATTCCACTTCTTCAGTTTTAGAAGTATTGCATATTCAAACTGCTTTTATAACTCTGAAGTGAAAATTAGTATTAAATAAAATTGTCAAACATAGGAAACTCTCAGTTTTATAAAAATAATATTATGTGGAGAGAATTAAAGATTTTATCCACAAAACCCTAGAGATTTTTAATAACAAAGTACAGAAGCTAATATATTGGGAGACAATTTTTTTGTTTTGATTCTATTTTTCTCACGGTAGAGTTTACCATTATATTATTTGACCAGCTCTATTAAAAGACAATTATATAATGATAGAAAAAAAGCTATTCTTTTTAATCACCCTATTTATTCATTTGACTGAGAATAGTAAGATCAGATGAATATTCAGTTTATGTCTACATGTCAAATTCTGCAAGTTGTCCATGAGATAATGGTGGTTACTGAATAAAAAAAATTAAATAATAATCTTCCCTCTGAAGACATACTATCATTGGGTCTTCTTACTCTTTTACAATTAAATCCAAGTTTTTACTCTGTCTCAAACTATTCACAGGGATGAGTCTGTCTTGAGGGTGTCATTTTGGTAAAGTCTGTCATTTTAATCATTTGTATACATGCCATTTTAAAAGATGAGTTGATTTTACTATGACTACTTGATTAGAAAGAAAGAACCTGGGTCCCCTCTACCCACAAAGTCTTTAAGCAAGGGGTGGCCTAGCCAAGTCATTGAACAGACTGTGCATTTTAAGTGCAATTCTAGCACAACAGATAGTAATATATTGCACAAGTAGAGACTACTGAGTATCCAGGCCCACACACAATGCATGAAATGAGCCAAGAAGTGTTTCAGTGAGTTTTGAATTGCCTTCAGGTCCGGCTAATCCATCCTAACAACACCTATAATGGCCTAATCAGCTGCTGGTGATCAGTATTATCATCTGCCTGCAAAAAACCCTGGAAAACTGCCTCCTTGATCCTCAATGCTGGTCCTATATTCCTTCTGTTTCTTCACAATATGAAAGCTGCTATGTGTCTCATGTAGCCAGGAGGCTGGGTACCCCTGCTTACAGGTTATATTAATGTGAATAACTACAGTATTTTTGTATTTACAAATCATCCCCTATAAAAGTTTATTCATCTAGAAACTGTTGCTTTATTTCCTCTTTCCAGAAAGATATCTGGGAACACTCTCTGCTAGTACTGATCGAGGCTGAATTGTTCAGCTCCCTAGTGAGTTCCTTTTCCTGATTCCTTGATGTCTCTATTAAATAAATGCTAATTTATGTAATCCTTGTGGGTTTAGATTTGTTTTGTTTTGGTCTTATGCAGGGTTTTTTCCTCTGATTGGTTGGTTTTGTTGTTGGGCTTTTACTTCTGGGTTTTTTTCCCCCGAGACAGAAAACTAATTCCCTCTAATATAAGACAACATATAATTTTGAAGGTAGTTCATTCTGTTCAAAAGCCATTCTGGGTAAGACAGCATCAGATCTGCCATATGTACTCTTTTAGTCATATCCAAGAATGTTTAAAACAGCTGCACATGCACTTATTCTGCTTAAGGCATGCAACATACCATTTCAATGGCATGTAAGAAAATACTGTGCTGCCAGGCTGGAAAAACACTGACCACCATAGAAAGCAGTATCTGCCTTATGCCCACAGGGCACTGCAGTGTGGATATAACCCCTTGGTCTAGAATCCTCAGCAACTGTGAATGTAACTCCACATCTCTTGAACTGAAGGCTGGGAGCTGGATGCAACTAGCAAGAAGATACAGCCAATAACTCTTCCCATTATCAACTGACTCGACATTTCATCAAGCTTATCTTAGTACTGAACTTCACCAGTAACCTCAAATGCTTTTGCAATAAAGTCAGTGGAACACTGAGCTATGTGCTGTGCTGTAGAAACTTCTTGAAGAGGAAATGGAAGTCTCAGAGCTTAAATTGTATCCTGGATAAAACAATATCAGATCTTACCCCAATTCTATGCAGGAAAAAATGGGAACTTGGTCTTGTTTCACTCTGGGGTTTTTTTGCTCAAGCAGAGTGGAAGCAGTAAGACTCACAGCATATTTCTTAATAGTAGTTTTCTTTTGATATTGCATTTCTGCACTTACTGAGGTGGTACATACCGAGATAAAACTGCAGCTGCTACTATCAAGGTTTTGATGTCTATAGTCTTCTGGTTCTGCTACCTTTAGCTTTAGTGTGGAATGACCTAGTGTATTGGTCTGGTCAGAATATGGTTTATTCCAGTGACAAGTAAATAAAATGTGACTCTTAGTTTGCCACTGTGCCAGTCAGTTCAGATCAGAACTCTGAAGACCTCCTAGTCTATGTATTAACAGAAGCACATAAGGATGGTTGCACCAGTAAGATCAGAGCCCCATCTCATTCCGTGTCTGGAGGGCAGTAGCAGGCTCAAGGTTAAATGTAAAATGAGGGCAAGCATTCAGTGGTACTTCCCTGGGATAAGCTCTTAGAATCCAGTGACCTAAAACTCAGAGATGTCAGGGTCTCCATAAGATTAGGGGAAAACAATAAAGAGAAAAGAAGGTTTTAAGGTAATACTCTAAAACCAGAAGTCCTCACTGGCTTGATGGCCGAATTTGAAATTTGCCTAGGCCTGTACTACTGACAGCAGACACTGCAGTAATAATCCCTACCAACACGTCTCCTACAAGAGGAAATGTTTTTTTTGTGGGGATTTATGGACTACACCTATAACCTCAAGGAGAATAAGCTGGCCCTGGAGTAGAGAGATAGAAAATGTTTAAAAAAGCATATTTACGTGATGATGAAAGAGTATGTCAGGTCTGGTTTGAAATAAAGACCTGAACTGTATTTAAAAGTCCTTATCAGCTCTCTGATAACTTATTTGCAGAGTGCAAGGAAGATGTATTTCTCGCTGCCTTCTAGGACTTGAGTTCATGTGTTGGCCTGCAGTAACGTGTGTGAAATAGGTCTGAATGAAAGAGCCAGTCTAGAGAGACAGACCCTGCTCTAAGGTGCAGGGTTATTCCCTGGGAAATGGAGAACACATTATTTAGTCTACATCAATTTCCAGATCAATTTCCATCAAAGAAAAAAAATGGCAATCTCTCTGTGATCTATTTTTATTTTTCTAAAGGATAATTAATGAAGTAGTGATTAGCAATACCAGCAAAGATAGACCCAGCAGGAGTGTAGCTAATGATATGCACTTTACCAGTGTTTTTGTTTTTTGTGATTTTCTATTCTATTTGGCTCATGGGTCTCTAAAGCTCTCACTATCAAAAGAGCTGTAAATATCGTTAGAAAAAAGTATGAGTGAAAACTGACTGCCACTCCCAAGAATCCTTATGTCCCTTTGATGACTGCATGTAATCTAGATCTCCTACAGTGTTCTGCATATCTCAAAGATTTTATAAAAGAAACTAAACGTTGCCTTCATTTCATAAAAAGAGGCTTGAACATGGAAAGAAGTGTTCAAGATCATACTGAAAGTACTGAAAGGTAGAGATGGAAACTAGACATCTCTGTTCTAAGACAGGGAAAATAAGCAGTGAGCTATTTATTTAGTGATCCCACCAAAAATTGAGGAAATAATCACACTGGCTCAATCCAAGCCAAAAGGCATGTTGGTAAGTTAACGAATTCATGTACTTTGAAATGCAAAGTACAAGTTGCAATATTTTCTGTTGTTTTTCTAAGAATTTCTAGGCATTTCCTCAGACACAACCCAGATTTGGAACTCTTTTCCATTTTCTACTTGATAACCATAATTATTTTTGCCAATACTAGATGAGACCTCCAGTTCAGAGTGTTACCTGGCTACAAATATCCCCAACATAGTACAACATCACAGAGACAAATGCTAAAGGAGAGACCTGAATTTCTGTCTCTTTCAAAGGACAATCAGTAAAAATTACTAGATATTGTAATACTTTGATACAAAATGGACTAGATCTTCCATATGAGCAAGTTTTCTGGCAAGAGCAGAAGAACAAGGAAAGTGCCAGAAGAGCACAATGCATTCAAAGATGTTGTCTACAGACACCATAATGAAAACTGTACCACTACAAAAGAGGTGAGATATCAACAACAATTCAACTGCATAATATACTAACCTCCAGGTACAGCTACAAACATGAGATATATTAGATGATATGCACTAATACAGTATCACAGACTAGCCAAAAACATGGGTTTAGAAAAAAAATACAAAAACAGGGCATTCACAGAAATTCTTTTGCTGATATAATACTGTCTTTCAGTGGTTTGAGGTTTAAGAACAGTCTGTATCCTCACCTTTGTGTTTAATAGTCCATGATGCATTTCCATTAATTCACCTAATGAAATTTAAACAAATTGGTGTCAGCACTTAGGGGTGATGCAGGGAGACCATTATGTGAATATATACACACTGCACTGCCAGATTTTCATTCCATTGTCCCAAATACATGTTCTTTCACACGGTGCACTAGAAGCTGATCCACACACAAAGTATTTATTTCATCTCTGTGCAGAGATGAGTGCTAGGTGGTAAATGAACAAAGCTGGCATGCCTTTTGTTTTATACACTTTGAACAGTGACACTTTACATTTCCCACATAC
The DNA here is from genome assembly GCA_013397375.1 of Toxostoma redivivum. Taxonomy (NCBI): domain Eukaryota; kingdom Metazoa; phylum Chordata; class Aves; order Passeriformes; family Mimidae; genus Toxostoma; species Toxostoma redivivum. The sequence goes on along the minus strand of VXBI01013240.1, from coordinate 1,462 downwards.
AGAGCAACCTGAAACCATAGTCACCCACCTTTCCTTCTCTCATCTCTGTTGAAAGGTACACTGCACACTTATTTTACTGCATATGCTCTATAAGAAAGAGGCTTAGGTCAGTAAGAGGCAATCATATAGTGGGTACTGCATTATTTAGTGACTAAGGCTAACACAAAGTTCCCTTCTTTGGCTTTATAGTTTCATTTCTAGGGTCTTCTTGTTCTTACTTCTCAGGTCATGGCTCTTGATTCCTGAAGGTTTGGTCATTCCCTCATTTTTCATAAGCTTTTTTATTTACTCTGTACTGTATTTCAGTGAAATTTCTAGCTTTTCATGGTACCTTAGCTCAACAAAATAGAGAAGGGCTTACACTTCTGTAATCCCATATAAAACTGGACCTGGTGTTAGTCACCTTTTAAAGCTAGACCTTGTCTGATCGTTCTCATTTTCAAAACAACTCACAATACAATGCTTCCTTGTGACCTATGTTTTGAATAACACATGAAAGGACTGAAAGAGTATTATCCTGTGGGTTGTTGGAAGCTACTGATCTGTGTCTACAGCTCTTTGCTGTGAACACTTCCTCTCCCCCAGCCTAGTTCCAACATAAGACAGCTGTCATCTTCTCATCTGAATTGGGAGGAAATTATCACCACACTTTGATATGAATGCTGTCTTAATAATCTCTAGTGTTGAATCCATTTCCTTACAATGAAGCTTCTAACAACAGACCAAAACACCTAAAGAAACAAATACTTTTAAGATCAGTAATTTGGTTTCAAACTTTCAACAATCTGTCTTTTGAAAAGGGAAAGGTTATCTACAAGGGTAGGGACATTCACCTGTCCTTGAACTATGCAAATGCTGGAAGAAAATATTAGTTTATCTCCTGTACCCCTAGTTTAATCCAGGATGTGTCTGATACCACTCACACTGAATTTACAGAATGCAGAAGCCAAGGGTGAGGAAGCCCAGCTGCCATGCTTTTGATCTCTTTCTTGTACATCAGTTATAAGATGATGGACCAAATTTTCAATGTCTTTTAAATGTCTTTGAATGCTTGGGTTTGGGGTTTTTTAAAACTATTATTATAATTTTTAAGTGTAAACATTTTAACTAACAAAGATTTTTTAAAAATTGCTCATGTTTCTAAAGTAGCAAATTTGGATGGTACTTTATTGGCAGAGAGGAGCTAATGTCCCAAAAATCGTATTTAAAGACACTGAAAATTGCGTATACATATCTGATTTGAGTGTTTAAGTATCAAGACATAAATTCACTGAAAATATAAAGTCCTTTTCTAAGACTGTACATAGGACAGGTTTCCAGAACTGATAATTACAGGTAGCTGTCACTAGCCTCCTTTGGAAATGTACATACTCACATCGGGAAATCAGACTTCTTTTGTTAATTTTTTAGCTTCAGGTCCTGGGCACTAGAGTTTTACTCGTGTTGGGGGTTGAATAATTTC
>VXBI01013236.1:0-62442 GCA_013397375.1 Toxostoma redivivum | reverse complement strand
GATGTGACACATATTGCTGAATTTGGGCGTTNAGACTGATGTGACACATATTGCTGAATTTGGGCGTTTAAAGTATGTACATGTCCCAGTTGACACATTCTCATCAGCAATATGGGCTACACACAGGAGAAAAGGGTCGGGATGCCATTGCACATTGGCGATCTGCCTTTGCTGCTTTAGGTACTCCCCACACCATAAAAACTGATAACAGTCCCACATACATTTCACAAAAAACGAGAAATTTCTTACAGCTCTGGGGAGTGTCACACCACACTGGCATTGCAAAAAATAGCAACAGGACAAGCCATTGTGGAGAGAGCACCTTAAAAATGACACTTAAAAAACAAAAGAGAGCAATGTGTGGTGAAACCCTGCAGAGCAGGATAGCAAAGGCTGCTTACACACTAAATCACTGGAGAGTAATAGAAAATTCCCAGAATCCAGTTATCCTAAATCACTTCCTATCACTACAATCATCTGGTTATAACCAGTTACCCAAACCCAAGGTGATGGTGTGAGACCTCGACACCAATAAGTGGGGGGGTCCGTGGAATCTCATCACCTGGGGACGGGGGTACGTGTGTGTAACCACGGACACAGGTACACATCAGGTACCTGCCAGATGTGTTCATCCTACCTGGAACCACAGAGAGCGTCCTCCTGAGAGCTCCTTGACGGACGTGGGGGAGCAAGATGCAGAAGGATAAATGGGACAATCTACTCACCTACCTCACAGAGTGTTGGGGGTTGAATTGTTCCCTTTTCTTTCTGTGGAATTTTTCCCATTGTTATGCTAAGTATTTGTGGCTACACCTTAGTAGTAACAGTTTCTCTCAAAGGGGGGTGGGGACAGGGGAAACATCGGAAAACAAAAGGTGGGACAGGGGAGCTGCATGCTCTCTCTCTCTCTCTCTCTCTCACTCGCTCATGGAGTTGGAGGAAGACGGCCAGTACCCTTACCTAGCATCCTCCTCGCAATCCCAACGCCGGGAGCCACGTTCCCTGCTGTTGGACATCACACTGCTGCCTTCCCACTTCATCCTACTACCTCCGGGCACTCTGCTGAGCACCATGACCGACACCATGAGGGGGGAGTCGCTCCTCCATCCCTCTCACACCTGGGCTGCCAACGCTGCCATCACCCAGCCCCCTTCAGCTGTGTGGGACCTGCCCTGCCCACAGCACCGGTAACTGAGCACAGGGAGAGGGAGCCTGCATCCAAAAAGGGCTGTGACTGAGCTATACTGTTCTGTTTTGTTGTCAATTTTTATAGCTGTTGTTGTTTCTTTTGTTTGCCGTGTTAGATATATTAGTAAAGAACTGTTATTCCTATCCCCATATCTTCTGCATGAAAGCTCCTGATTTCCAACTATAATAATTGGAAGGGAGGGGATTGCACTCTCAGGGAAGGGGTTTTTGCCTTTCCTTAGCAAATACCTGTCTTTCAAACTGAGACACAGATTTATAGGACATTAAAATAACTGTGTTGTTTGTTTACAAAACATTTTCTGTTTACAAATTTTTGTTAAGTTGGCATTTTGCACATTTTAAAGCTGAATGTCTTATTAAGTTTTAATTTTAAAAGAAGAGTTTAAAGTTTTATGGTTATAGAGTTAAGTTATAATTCTGTGTTAAGCAGTTAAATTATTGTATGTGAAACCAGAAGGTACTAAATTCACCCGACCACTCCTGAACATAACCACTGCAGCTTCTGGTATGTGGAACTCATCACCATCTAAAAAAGACAAATTTATTAAGCTGGGTAAAAACCCCATTCCAATTGAATTTATGCTGTCAATGTCACCTTGCATGCAAAAGAGCCCTTGCAGGTAAGATGACAGAGAAAAAGCTGCATATTTGTGTTTTAAAAAAGAAATGAAGAAAATGTCACAGTATAAACTGGTTTATACTGGGCAGTTAATCTGGCCACATATGGAAAAGCAGCCTGGCCTGGTAGACAGGCCTCCAGGGAACAGAGATAGGACAGAATTGGAGATAGACAAGGATTTGATCCAATGAGTCCCAGCCCAAGCTGCAGAGCTATTGGTCAGAGAGCTGAGCAGCCTGAACTTGAAAGCAATCACAAGTGCTTGCCTGGGAACATTAAGAAAGGTATTTAAGGTGAAGTCAGAACAATAAAGGGGCTTTTTGTCACTTGGATCATAGAGTGCTGTGTCTCTCTCTGTCTCAGGCACAGCGCCAGTCAACATTCCACATAATATCATTAATCATTTAGCTAGGGATAGATGACAAAGCCAACTATTCTATAAGTTATTACTGAAAGATTTCTTTTAAGGATATAATATGGAAGTCCATCCAGTCTAGATCTCAGCTCTGGCCAAGCTGTGGCCTTGACTGGTGGGAGAGTTTTACTATCAAAGTCCTCCCAGTCTAAGTCTTAGTTCTGGCCAAACTATGACTTTGACCAGAAGGGAAAGGTATCAAATTCAGGTATTTCTGTCCTAAAGATGAAAGCAAGTCATTTTGACTAGCTGATTTGGCCTTGCAAAAGCTGGACCCCTTTTCCTTTGAGATAAGCCTTATTCAGAGATGGTTCTCTAAGTCCTCATTTTCAAAGGGAGGCTGCTTAGGGACAGCAGACACTGGGTGATGGCAAAGCATATAGGCAAATGTAAGTTTCACCTTGTTAATTTTGTTCAAAATTGCATGCTTTGTTCCTTTTATAGTTCTTAAAACAAATGGGGAGAAGAAAAATGTGGGGTGGATGTACACCTGCTCCAAAAGCCTTAGGTACTCTCATGCTCTCATGTTTTTCTCACGTTTTTCCAATTAATTCACATTATAACCTAGCAAGCCAACAGCTTGTTAGAAGCAGAAAATTGTCAATACTAAGACAATCTGCCCGTCACCCTAGTCAAACTCCAAGACCCAAATATTTGGAAAACATCAGTGGTAAAAATATGTGTGTTTTAAACTGAAATAGTTTTTCACATAAACGGAATTGTTACTTGTTTGTAGTATTACATTGTAACTTTGTAACTTCTAAGCATTGAGACTATGATATGATAAGCTGAAGGACTGTGATGTTGGCAGTTTTGACTGCCAGTTTCTGGATATAAAAGCCACAACTCCAAGGATACATGAAGTACGTCACTGGTTGTGGAAGACTAGGCTTATTGAGTTCAGTGAAAAAAGCTTACATTTTTAAAATATAACTGAAAGGGTGATTTGTCACGTAAAGTTGATCTGAAGCTGCAGCTCCCATCCTCAACCAGCCTAGAAGTAAACAAGTTCCTGGGTGAGAAATGATAGGATGGATTTGAACACATACAAAGAATCCCAGCCAATTCATTGAACCCAGATGTCTCATTGGCCAGGGAAAGGGGTGTGTTAAGACCCCAACCAATCACATGTGTTTATCTGGGAGATTCAAACCCTCTATATAAAAAAGGTCCGGGAACAATAAAGGAGCTTTTGTCATATGGATCTCTGAGAATACTGTTGTCTCTGTCTACAACCACAGCCCACTAACATAATACCCAGCACCTCTCCAGCGCTAAGTGCTGGCCTCGTTATCCACTCTCTGTCAGGAGTAACTTTCATTCTTATCCCAGTTCACTTCACTGCTCTCAGCCTTTGCGATTTTCTAATCGTTATTGCAACTGCCATTTTTTAAGCCCCACAATTTAAAGCCATTTTACTACACAATAATCATAACTCTCTTTTATGCCATCATTTTTCCATTGGTTGAGCAGTTGAAGGGAAAAATTATCTAAAATGAATTACTAAAGATCATTCTACACTAAGCTTTATTGTTTTAGTACTGGAATGGAATTTTTTGCAGCTTCTGAAATATATGCAGCTAACTATTTAATAAAAGAAAAATATAATTCCTTATAATTGGTATAATGTACTCTATAAATTGTGCTATCAATTACAAGATGCTGTAGAAACACCATGACCAGTTAACAACTCACAGAAAAGGTGCCAACACCAGTATTAACCCACCTCAGTAAATACACACGTGTTTATTCCAAGGAGCACAGGCTCAGAACTGTGTTGAGAACAGGTCTCTAAAAATCATCTTATGGAAATTAGGTAAATCCAACAATATTCAAACTAAAAAATCCAATTCTACACTTATTTCTAATTATATTTAAGAAACTATAATTACTATGGAGAATATAAGGGAATTACTGATCACAGCCTCTTCCGATGCAAGAAGGAAGAGGTAGGTACCCAATTAAGCTACAGTTCAGGAGAAACAAAAGGAAATATGTGTCCATGTCACACCAGGTGACTGGGTCCTTACCTCAGGACCATGAACCTTTTACAAAGCCAATGGTTAAAGTCATGCAATAAAAGCCCATCCAAGTAAGTATCAAACTGTTGCCTGTGGCTCAGAAAGTAACTGGGCCACAAATTATTAGAGGCTGGGACTTTTGAAAATACAAATGTTTAGAATGTTCCTATGAAGTCTCCCGTGTCAGGATGCAAGCAGAGATATGGTCAGCATCTATATTAAATACCCACAGGAATTATTTTGAGAATCACAACAGAATGGAGAAAGAAGACGGAAAAAATGGTCATTTGTTGGAAAGTATGAAAAGTTCAGCAACTGAATGCCCATCAGGTTTTAATTAAATGTTATTAGGATATATCACAGACACAACTAAGTTCAGAGGAAGATTACAGGAGACAAATGTCCTTCAGGACAGAAATGCTGGCTGAGACCACATAAGTTTAGAAAACACTAAAGAAATGGGATATGGCTCCTGATTCTTTCCTCTTTCCCAAATTACCAGCCAGGAGAGACTAGGATAAGGGATCAGCAGTCGGTAAGGTGAAAAAGTATATTATATAAGCAAGAGAACATGTTTCTGATGCACTGAGCTGTTTATAAATAACAAGCATTTACACCTCAATAATTCTTCTCTTCTGCATTAGAGAGAAAATTGATTATGTATCATTAGAATGAGAGATTACAACAGCTGTTGGCAAATTTATAGCAATATCAGATTGCTGAAATCTCAAAATATTTTTCATCTAAATAAGGAGACTTTAAAAAGTCTCATTGAGTCCACACTGGGGCTTAAGAGTCTTTTCCATCTCACTGCATGCTCAGTGCAGCATGTAAGGCTCAATGGTTTAACAGGAAAAAGTTTCTATATGAACTGAGAGCTCAAAATTCTGACCCACACACCTGCAGGTTCCAAGGAATTTCTTCAACTTTTTGCATGGCCCTACACCTGCCCATGAATGACACAACTGCCCTTCACTGCTTCTGGGACACAATACAGCATCAAGCCAGTCCTCCAGATTAATTTTTTAATTTAAAAAAATATGCTATTTGCATCACTTGTTTCTTAGGTAGCATATGAAGTGAGTAAAACACATATTTTTAAAGTTAAATTATTTTATAGAGCTTAGAGGAAGATCAATAGACCTTGGAGTTGGAATAAAAGGAGAAAATTTCTTGCCTTGTTTTGTGCTCCAGCTCCACTAAAGAGTGTGATGTTACCTCTTTCCATACAGATAATGCTGTCTGGAAATTATGGAAATTGAGCCTATGGTCCCTGTCTCACATGTACTGCTGCTAATTAAGTTCTTTCTGTCTTATCATTTGACTTAAAATGCAGAAGGGGGAGAAATTGCCTTTTTCACTCCCTTTTTGAGGGAAGAGTGATATTGAAAAAAGCTTTTATGTGGTTATTTTCCAGAAAATCTAATTTCAGATCTGTAAACTGTTCTTACAAGGGCTGTTCAACATTAAAGGCTTCCCATTTTAAAGCCCATACTCTAAGACCATATTGCACATAATCCCAGAGAGTAAATGTAGTTGTTCCATGCTACTTTCCTACAAGCCTTTACTGCACTGTGCTGCTCAATATCGGATTATCAGAAGTCAAATAGGATTTCATCCTGAAAATTTTGATCCTTGAATTGCTAAGGTTAGTATAGGGATTGGGTTTTAAAAAGTTGGACAAGAATGGAATGAAACCTTAATGGACTAGATCAACCTCAATAAACTGTCCTAGGGAAAAGTTATATCAAATATCACTGAGAATCGGGAGCAAACTCCCTCTGTTTTCTGCTCCCAAGGATCTGAGAAGACATGCTACTGGTTCAGACACTTTCCTCAAAGCAGAAAATTTAGCCCCACTTGTAGGTAGAGGCCTTCCCCCACAATAATTCACATAAACCTATTTTTCCTCCACATTGTTATCTCTCTCTGAGTCTTGTGGTCCCTCCTCTTAATTTGGCTCACAAAAGAAAAAAAATCCCTTACAACTGGATACTTTACTCCAGGAAAAACTATTTTCTGTCAGTTTGAGCCACTTGGTAACACTGGTCTAAACCCATAAGTTGTCTGGTAAATTGGAAAGCTTCTTTTGCAGCAAGTTTGTCATTTGTCTGAGCAAAACAGATCCCATTCCAGTGAGACAACCAAAAACTCATCCTTTTTGGCACTGCAGAGAGAGGTATGAGGTTGGCATTACTGTCATGTTCAGAACAGACTGAGAAAGGGTGAAATAAGGTAGAGACGGCTCACATGGACAGGAATGGGACAACTACAGGTCTAGGAGCAACTACATAAATTTTAACCCTGTAGCATGAAGGAAGGCAATAAGAAATACTATAGAGGCCAATAAAATTAAGGTAGTGGACAAAAGGGTAATCATTATTTGCTATTTTTCAAGATACAAGAGCTGTAAGACACCCACTGTAACCACTAGGAGCAAAAATAAAATTAACTAATTTTTCATACCACACAATTAAAATAATAAAATCTTTGTCCAGTGTGGTGGGGGGAAGGCAGAAATACAACTGGGTCCACAGGGAATGGAGCACTGTAGAGATCCACCCACAGTTCTAAATCATGACAGTGATAGTACTGGGCCCATTCCCAAGCCTTCCCTCTTCAGCTGGCCCTAAGCCTTGCTCTGGGCACCCAGAGACACTGATGTGGGGACCTCTAGGGTGTCCTCCCTCCCCTCATCCATAAATTAAAAAAAGGGCTGAATGTAAGGATAACAAGAATAGTAGTGCTACCTCAAACAGTATTTTGTACTTCTTAAAGGGCACAATCTCTTAAATGGCTTTTCCTGGTTTGAAAAGAGCAAGGCCTTCCCTCGAAATGGAGCTAATAAACCTCTCCCTCTGAGTTAGTATAATTTTGAAATTAAGGGGTTTCAGGCAAAGATATGAGGATAGGAATAACAGTTCTTTACTAGTATAGCTAACAAGACAAACAAAACAACAACTATGAAATTAACAACAAACAGAACAGTAACCCAGTTCCAGTCCCTTTGGCCACAGCCACCCTTCCCTGTGTTGCAGTTACTGGTGGAGGCAGGGGCAGATACCGCGCAGCTGTAGAGGCACTGGGGGTGATGGCAGTGGTATTCCAGATGGGAAAGGGATGGAGGAGAGACTTTTGTTCACAATGTCGGTCCCGGTGCTCAGCAGGGTGCTTGGAGATAGCAGGCTGAAGCAAGAAGACAGCAGTGTGGGGTCTGACAGCAGATAAGGTGGCTCCCAGTGTTGGGATGGCAGGGATGGGGGTAGCAGCAGTGGCCATCCTCCTCTGACTCCACGAGCTAATGAGGGTGAGCAAGTGCCTCTCCCTCCCTTTACTTGCTTCTGATCTTCCCCTCCTTCCTCCTCGTCACTAGCCTTCTGTGCTAGGGCCTAGCCATCAGGGCACTTAGCATGTCAGTGGAAAAATTCCACAGAGAGGAAGGGGAAAAACCAACTCCCAATAGGCTGTATTTCTCCTTTCCTGAAATGTGTGCAGATATTCCCAATTATGATGTTACTCGTGCTATTTTTATCATGTATTTTCTTAATAAAGGACTTAGTTAAGAGATTTAATCAAGCTAATGTGTTATTTCCACATCAAGTTGAATTTAATAGATACCAAAATCCTGACAGTATTAGATGGAGGGAAATTACCTCCCTTTACCAGATTTCTTGGTAGCATACATCCTGCTAGAATTTGTAAATTAACCTAACAGCTGCCACCTCCTGTTAGATACAACCTTCAGAATGGACCAGAATCCAGGGATGGAGAAGTGATCAAAACACAGTGTCTGAAACCAGGGCAAATAACATACAACGCACCTCACAAATACTCAGCTATTCTGTAGCAGGGAAATGGGAATAAATGGCAATGTTTAAATTCTTCCAGAAACTATGTGCTTGGCTTTTTAATTTTTTTAGAATGCAGTCTATTAAAAATACATTAAGTAATCAAAATTACATACATTTTGAAAGGAATCAGTACAGATCATTATTTCAATTTCAGAATAATTAATTTGAGAAATTTTTCTTATTAATGTAACATTCATTTTTAATTGTGAAAAGATTTGATGGATTCATCTCTCTTTTGCTCTTAAGTCTAAATGAACAGCCTTAAATGCCCTTTCCATTTATGGAAAGCTGTTTTGTCAGTTTATTTTAGAAGAAAACCGTGTTTCTTTTCTTTTTCCTGTTTTTGCAGGAAAAAGAATAAATTAAATCTGTGGTGAAGTTACCAACATAACTGGGCAATTAATCTGGTTTTTGTTAACGGCAAATCTTATTCCCTTGCACCATGACTAACAGGGAAATATCTCAGGAAACAAACTGGGAGGAGGGGTGAAGAGAATCCCTTACTACATTTTTGCCAAATACTACTTAATTCCATTCTCAAAAAAGTTATTACTGTTAAAACAGAGGCAAAAGAATTTAAAACCAGCCTGTGAGAACACTGGAATATACAGCATGTTTCTCTGCTTAAAACTGTTTACAAAATTGATGCATAGACCTTGTTCCCACAGCAGTCCCTCCAGCCTTTCTGATTTCACAAGTAACTGTTAAATAACTGAGGAGGAAACAGAATTGGTGATCAGCCCACTAAGTTAAAAAAAGAGAATTACCTTTGTCTATATTTCCTCTGCTCTCCTGTGACAATGTTCAAAGTTGCACTGTGGTATCTCTTGTACAGTGTTCTGAAACACGCATTCCTGAATGGAATGAGACATTCCTTCACATTTGAGTTGTTTCTGCAAGGAACCATGTGTGTGCAAGCCGGTCTGGCTACGGAGCCACCACTCACTTGGCTCTTTGGCATAATGCTCAGGGCACTCCTGGGGACAAGGCCTTACCCTGGTAGTGCTTGTATTTGGAATTCAATCCCTTGGGGCACGGCAGAGGTTTGACCACAGATATCTGCCAGCCATGACAGTGGCAAGTCCTGGTCCAGCTTTGTCTCTGCTGAGCCCCAAGGATCCTCAGTCCATGTAAATCCAGCAGAACCCAGGCTGCATAAGACAGCTGGGGTCACAAGGTCTGCTTGACAGCGCTCCCAAGCACCTAGTCCCATGTTCCCAAACATCAGCCTTCAGCAAATCACAGTCACTTGTTTTACTAATTTAATTTAAAGATAGCTGACTCAGGGAATTGTTTAGAAAATACACAAATAAACTAGGGTTTAAAAGCATTTTAAAATTATAGAAAATCTCATCTACTTCCAGGGATCCATTTCCAGGCTTGCTTCAGCTAAGAGAGCAAACATAGGGCTGAAGTCATAAATTGCTATTTGTAAAAATTAGGAAAATATGTATATTTATTAGGCATTAAATTACTACATAGAAAGAATGAGAAAACATTAGGTTGTCACTGATTTTCCCCTAATAGAAAAGCCATGAACACTATAATTCTTAAACTTAATTGCGTATGGGTCACTTTGAATGTGATAAAATGTAAAGCATACATCAATGAATTTAATATTTACTGCATTACTTAACTGCACTTCAAACTAAAGCAAAAAAGAATATGATTTGATGGGTTGCTTTACTTTATAAAGAACAATATTATAGTTGAAGCTCATGGGAGACTTTGCTAACAGTAAGCTTTACTGGTTTATGTTTTTTTTAAGATTATTTTAGTTCCTTGTTAATAAAAGAAACATTGTGGTTACAGACAGCTTAAATTTGCCCATGGCAAAACAGTGTCAGTTCTATATGTATCTGCAGTTAGATTGAATGTTACTGACCTACAGAAAAACACAAAATGTGTCCACTACTATTTAAAGCATCAGCATGAAAAACTAGTATACCAAAATGGAATAATTAAATACATTTGAAAGGCAGCAAGCTAACAGGTTGCTAATTCCATCATTTGCATGGTGATGTGGAAAGCAAAGAATAGAGAGGGCCACGGTAGTTCACGGTATTTCAGCAAGGTCCAACAAAAAAAAATTAGATTATATTTATATCCACCTAGAATTTCATAATGTTTTTTAATATGAAACTGGAAATATCCATATTTTGAGCTAGGTCTACTTGATAAAAGTGTGAAATTTGTGCTGTTCTATGACAGTGTATTTTAATCTTCCTTTATTTTTTGTCTTTTGAGTCTGATTAAAGCGTACCTCCAAACAAGCAATGGCGGGGAGGATGTCACAGTCCTTATGTGATGTTATTTTCTCTTTTTTTACATTTTCTTTAACAAAAGATCCTGCTTATAACTGCCTGAAATAACCCTGTCTATTGAAAATTGCTCTAATTTGGTTTTCCAAGACAGAAAAGGACTAATAATTACACTTCCATTTTTTTTAGGGCACAGCTTTATTTGATTAAACTGCCTTGTGCAGGCTTTCAGCCTCTATATTTCATAATCTAGTGGACAATTCAGAACCCTTTTCACTGAAACTAATTATCAGCACCACCTCTTCTCTCCAGCCTGGCTCAAGCACTGGGAACAGAAGAGCAGCCCTCAGCTCCCACACCACAGACCTGCAAACGACAATCTAAAATACTCATGGCAAAGTGTCAACATCTGCACAATTAGAATGAGACATCATTCTGGTACCATTCCAAAGGAGATGAATTTCCAGATACTACTCCTCTCAGCTTCTTTGGAATGAGCCACAGCCATCACTCATGACTCGTGACACAGTATACAAACCACATGGATCCCACACATCACCTGAACCAACTGGCAAAGCTGGATTAAACCTCTGTCCCTCTGGAACCTTCTTCACCAAGACACAATGCTTACTGCTAATTACATCATTCCAGGCTATCCTGATATTCTGCTGGGGTGAATGCAGAGCCAGGTTAGAACAAAGGTTCCTGCTAAGCCTACTGCTGGCAAGGGCAGATACTGGATACCCCGTGATACAGGAAGTGCAGGTAACACTTTGCCTGGATCTATCCCAACACCTCTCTGTAGCAATGGGAAAGAAAGCAACATGGACCCCCTTATGCATCCAAAGGAGATCCCTTTATTGCAGAAATCACCCCCTTTTTTTACCTCTAATCTCCACCTGACAGAACTGAAACCAAACCAAAGCCTAACAGAACTTAACAGAAAGAGGGCACCCATTGGCTGGCTCAGCTGCAGTGCTGCTGTCCACGCATCCTTCCACCCAATCAGCTTCCTGTTCATACGCTGGCCACACATTCCTCCAGCCAATCACAATCTTGCTTCCAGCTGTCACCCAACTGACTCTCTCCCCACTCATAACTGCCTCTCACCCCTTAACTGACTTTCAGCCCTTCACCCTGCAGCTATGCCTTTCCCATAGGGCCTTCTGGTGAGCATAAGCCTTAACCACTTTAACAATTATAACCCCATATCCTACACCTGTCAAGCTGTGCTTTGGGAAGGTTTTCATTAGTTTGCCTTCAGGACTGATGTTTCTTGAATGAAGATTCCTGGTTTCTTAGAAAACTCTGTCACAGTATTTCGTATTTCCAGATATGTTCACAGAGCAGGACTCAAACCTGCACTACTGTCTTGGGGTGACTGTATGATGCCTGTATCCCCAAATCGTCTGTTCTGTTGGTGTTGAATATTAAATTCTGCAACTTTAAGACTGGTTCCAGGAGTGAAGCAAGAGGAAAGAAGAAGTGCAGGGTTTGTTATCAGAGACTGCACCAGCTCCCCCGCATTCCTGCTGGCACTGTGTTGTCTGCAGTGGACAGCGAGGGAGAGCTCTCTTTTGCTCTGGGTTGGTTCTTCTGGCTAGCTGAGGCAGAGAAACTTCCTGGATTGCTTTTTTCCTCCTTTTCTTTTTTTCCTGGAACTGTTTTGAACCTGCTCTGGACTGAAAATCCAGAAAGAGCACCAGGAGCTCACACCTGTGTCCCACCAGGCCTGGCCTGGGCTGTGGCATTTCCCAGCACCGGAGGGACTGAGAACAGCCTGAGTGAGCCGGGCAGCCCACAGAAGGAACTCTTCTGATTGTGTCATCTCTTCAGAGTGGCAAGAGGTTTTTGCTGTTTGGTATTGTTCAATTCTATGCTGGGAGGTGTGTTGCCTGTTGAATAAACAGTTTTGTTTCTTTTTCCACTTCTCTCCGAGGAAATTTTTTTTTTCCCCAGCCGACTGGGGGAGGGATTGCTTGGATTGTTTTGTTTTGTTTTGTTTTTTTCCCTTCCTGGAGGGACCCCATTCAGAGGTTTCCTCCCAGATTTGCTCTAAACCAGGACAACTACATAAATGCTAGTCCATTTACCAAGTGAACAACTTTTGGTCACCTTCTTGACTCCTGAATAATGTTATTAACCTGAAACCATCTGCAATATCTTATAGCACAGTAAACTCTCTTGTTAGTTCTCCAGCTTTTGTTTCACTCACTCTCTTGCTCTGTAACAGTAATTCTTCCCTGGACAAATTGAAGTCATTCATCAATTTCTTTGCTCCTACTCTTGTCCCTAACTCTATGTTCAGCCTCCTCAGATACTAGCATTGCTAGATTTCCACTGTAAGATGACTGGTGTGATTTGGAGACACACACAAGTGCAGGACAAAGCCTAACAGACACTGCTAACGCTCCAGATTGGCTATCAGACACAAGCTTGTGGCCAGATACTGAATACAAACAAAGGCACGTTTCACTTTTCTAAGAGTTATCTGCCAGATATCTTGATCCAAAAAATATTATCCTCAATGTTCTTCTAGATTTCTTCCCTGGTAGGCAGGAAGAAGTGTTGTTTTTTCTGTCTTTTTTTTCCCCTCTCTATATGAAAGCAAAAAGCTCCTTTCTTTTCCATCCCACTAACACAAGGCAATAAATCCATTTGGCTGGATTGAATCCTACTTAGTTCATGAATCCTATTTAGTTCATTAAACAGTCAAACTTAACACATCCAACTGCTAATCTTAATGTCTTAGTCTTCAGTTAAGAAGCCTCTCTCAAGGAACTAATTTTCAGCCATTGCCTTCTGTTCTGCTGGAAGGTTCCTTCCTACCCCAAAGCTGAGCTCACCAGCTGCAGGCTCCATGTATTTCTCTTCTAACCACACTCTCCTCCCCTTGTGGAGATACTACCAGTGCTGCAGAAGCCTTGTGAATAGCAGCAGTGGCCTAGATAAATAATAAATAGCAACAAAAATACCCCAAAACATCCAGCTGATAGCCAGTTCCTGATGTTAGCATAACTCTCCTTGCCTGTACTTTTTGCAAGTTCTAATATCGAGCTGTGTCAGGCATTTTGCCTACCCTTTTCACTCAGCACAACTCTGCCAAGATGCTGGGATATATATTCCATGTTTGCTGAAGAGCTTTGGTGTTATCTTTGCACTCCTACTTCACTTACACCAACAAGTCTGAGAAAGACTGACAGTGTTCTGGACTCCTTGTGAAAAAGAGAAAATCTGGATTCCTTGTAAAAATCTATCTTTCTTTAGTTTCTTTCTGAACTGATTATTTTCTTGTGTGACAAATTCTAACTACTTTGGTAAGGTGTAACTATTTTTTTCCAATAACCAAAATTATTGTTGCAGATCTCTGTCCTGTTATAGGCTCCTTTCCAGCCTTTAGTTGGCTCACTCAGCTTAGTATCTGCAGCAAGCCTTACTCTGACAGACAAAACCCCGATTTTGAATTTGAAAACTGTTATAGATGGGTAATGTGATAGTTGGCTCTCGCAATTAAGGGATTAGTATTATGGGTATGTTAAGGGAAGTTTTATTTATATATTGTTATATTATTACGATTTGTTGCTTAGATGTCCTCTGTTCTCCCCATAGTCCCCTTTCCACCCTGTATGGTTGCCAGCCTTGGTAGTCAAGACATGTGGAGGGAGGGCATACATGTGCCCCATGCATGGGGCATTTGAGAGGAGGGAAGACTTGTTACTAGGAGGTGCAGCATTACAACAACTGACCTCCAATCAAGTTGCAAGAAAGTAGCCTCCACCAACTGAAAAGAAGAGTTGTCTGACAGGCTTTGGGAAGGGCTGGGATTGCCTGATACAACCCCCCAGGAGTATAAAAGGCAGAGCAGCCATTTCGTAGATGAACTTGTGGCTGCTCATCCTTTTTCCTTATTCAGTCCTGTTGTATTTTGTTAAGTTTTTTAATAAACCTTTGAAATTTTTGAAAGTGAGTGTCGTTTCTCACAAATGGGGACTTGTTCTGAGAGATAAAAAAACTCATCTCTGTGGCCCTAGGGGATTTTGGATGAGAGGTGCATCCCCGCCCAGTTTGATGCTCGAACAACTTCTTCTGTGCCCACTGATCATTTACAGGTCAACACTCCGAAGACAACAGAAGACTGAATAACAAAAAAGAAGGGGATGAAGGGAGAAAGCCCCCTGACAAAACTGCAGATGATCTAGAGGATTGCAAGTACTTGTGCGTGTGAGTGATACAGAGTCCAGGAGGGTGCCTGGAGTGTGTGTGAGACTTGGAAAAAAAAGGCATGATCCTCATAATTGATTTGGCCAGATTGATCACCTATAATCCGAGTGTACTAATCCAGCTTCAGGAGATACTGCATGGAATCCATAGCGTGCATCTATTGGAGCTTAAGGACAAATAGGATTGTTAGGCAGGACTCGTTAGCGGAGAAGACCACAAACGGGGACAGGACTCAGTAACACCTGGGAACATCAGGTTGAGAGTTACCAGATTTAGGGGGTATTAGATCAGCGGGAACCGCTGATCAGTGAGAGCTGCACACGTATCAGAAGGTTCCAGGCTCATGGGGCCACTGGCAATAGGGGCCGCTGGCAGCAAGAACAGCCGAGCAGTGCAGAACATGCTCTGCTGGGGCACCGAACTGTGTCAGCTTCCCTGCAGTATCCACTGGCACAAGGGAGGCTGGGGATTGTGAGAGTCCACATGGAGCAGCAGCGGACAGTGGCGCTTGGCATGGTGTACTTATGGTGCGCAGTTGGTGCAATGGGCTTCTGGTGTGCACTGGGCACAGTGGGCTGCCTACCCAACAAGAAGCGGGGGTGGTGGTGGCTTGATGCACCAAGTGTGATTGTGCACGGTGCTGCCAGCAGTTAGGGACCGACTCCATGGTGCAGGTGTCCCCAGGCCGCAGGTGGGAGCGAGTCCACGCGGCATGGCAGCCCACAGTAGTGCTTAGCACAATACACATCTGCACTCAGAGCGATAAGGTTCCAGTACTGCCAACCCAGTTGAGGGGGGTCAGTGGCAGCTTGGGGAGTGCTGGGCATGGTTGCGTGCACTGCTGCCAAACTTCCAGCTCTGCCAACCCTGTGCTGGGCTGCCAATGGTGGCTGAGAAGCGCTGAGGGTGGTAGAGCCCAGTTGAACGAGGTTTCCAAACCAAGAACTGCCAATCAGCGGGGGTCGTGCTAGTGGACACAGCGGTTCCAAGCGTGCAGAGCCGCTTGGATTGGCAGGGACCACAGAAGCACAACATAGGCGGCAGAGACCAGAAACGCTGGGCGCTGTGAAGACTGGTGCTGCCAGCGGTCAGGGACCAGCCCAGTTGTGCAGGGGTTTCCCAGACCACAAGTGGGGCAGCATCCAGGGGCAGCTCCCAGCCTAGTAAAGTCCTGAGTCCAAGGGAGGCTCCTGGCCTGCCATGGTCCCCAGTGCAGGGCAGTGTTCAGGGGCAGCTCCCAGCCTGCCGAAGTCCTAACTCCAGGGACGGCTCACGGTCCGCTTCGATCCCTAGTGTGGAGTGGCAGCACAGCAGTCTAAGAGGGAGGAGGCTCCCAGTCTGGCGTAGTCCCAAGTGCAGGGCAGCATGCAGGAGCAGCTCCCGGTCCGGCACAGTCCCGAGTGTAGGGCAGCAGCCGCAACCCTAGAAGGTGGGTCAAGACAGAAAGAGAGGGCANTGGGCTGGTGCGAGCAGTAAGTGATAAGACCAAGGCAGAGATAGCCTTAATCTCTCACTAGTTCTCCAAACCCCGACAAGTTGTTTGTTTTTGCTCTCTTAGAGGAAAGCAAAATTCCTTTTACTCTTCTCACTGTTAGGAGGGTGGCTTTTGTTAACTCTGTTTCAAAGTCACTGTCATCCCTTCAGAAAAGCCTAGAGCTTTCCTTACCATGTGTGCCTGATCCCCAAGAGACCGTGAGCTGCCCTCCACAAAAATAGAGACCACAGGTACCCCTCACCTCACTTAAGGGCTAAGAGGTGCCCCTTGACAAAACACACCAGTTTTGTGCCCTCCTGCCCTTGTAGAGCAAGAGGCAGGATGAAAGAATCCAGCATGGTATGTCTTTGACCTTTCCTTTAAGACAGCACTGTCTTTTCCCACCCCAAAAGCACACAGGGTGCTACTATTCTTTTTCCAGGACCCCACGAGGAGTGCTGGAGCATAGGTCTGTGAGACTAAACAGTTAAATATTGACCAGAGGGTAAAAGGCAGTAGATGTGATTCATCTCATGTCAAGAGTGGCCTGGCCTTTCTTATTTGTACTTATAGTAGCATGTTTTAACTAATTGCTGGCAAAATTAACTGATTAAGTGGTATGAGGAAAGACAAAAAAGTGAAGAAGGCTGTGCCATAATGTCCCACCCATAGTCCCTTCTCCTGTCCCCATCCCCACCTGTGTTGTAATCCCATAGGGAGAGACCAGTGAAAAGTTGGGGCCAGGACAGCTCTAGGGGAGTGCTATGCACATTCGTGCCAATGTGCATGGCTCTGTGTGCACACATAGGTGCTGAGGTGCACACGTGTGTCAGTGTACAAAACTGTGTGCACGTGTGTTGAATTGCGTGCTCTCAAGTGTGAGTAGGTTTGTGCACACTCAGCTCAGTGCTTATGAGTGTGCACAGGCTCTGCAGATGTGAGCATGACCCTGTGTCTGTGTTTGTCTGTGTGTACAAGTGTGTGCTACTAGCAAGTACCAGGGCTCTCTGCAGGTGAGTAGGTGCCTGTGTGTGTGCACTAGCTCTGCACATGTCCCTGAGTGCACATGCAAATTAGGCACACCCAGAGACATAACTCCAGAAACATGGCTCTAGATACATAGCTCTGTGCATCCAGCTGTTGTCCCACTTGGGAAAAACAGACCTGTGTGTGTCTGTGTGTTTGTATGTGTGTCACTAATGAGACACTCCGTTCTCATAGGAAGAAGAATGTGCCTCTATGTTTCCCTTTTATAACTGTTAAAGCAAAGAAAGGCTGCCTGCCCTAGAATGAAGGGGAGGCATCCTAGGCACTGGCATCCCTTTGTCCCTTTTCTCTAGGAGAACTGTCCTTTCCATGATACAAGAAGAACAAGCAGCTGTGGCCAAAAAGCTTTTGCTAAAGCCAGAAAGTTTTGGGAGATGCTGATGGCAAATCCTGATACGGTGTTGCCTTCCTCTAGTCACTGTCCCTGTGCTATTGAGAGGGTAACTGCTGAAGATATTCATTCTACCTTGACCAAATAGGAGACCCGTTTTGCCTTTTTCAGTAGTTGCCAGTCATGTTTGTCACCTTTCTCACAAAGTCACCCTCTTCCACCCTGTGTGGAAGCTCACAGGGTAAATGTGGCAGTGTCCCACATCAGTGACAACTGCTGCTTGTGCCTTTCACTTGTCAGCATAAAACCACAGAATTTTCTCGTGTCTTGGGAGAAGCCCACATCACTGGCATACCCCCACAGCCTAGAGTGGCAGACATCCAAGTCTTGCAAGCGCAGACAAACCTATAGCACACTAGAGACCCTGAGAACCAAAGATTGAGCGGGTGTGTATAAGCTAGTGAGCTTTGCTGCTAAAATAAATCAGTCTAGATAAATCCACCTGCTTATTAGAGAAAAACTACTTGCACTTTTGTTTTTTTATGCTATTAGTTTTCTTTTCCATGTTAGCTCAACTGGGATAACTGCAGTGTCTTTGCCAGATGTAATAGCCAGGGGACAACTACCTGCAGTAATTCATAAACTAGCGTTACAGTTCTGACCAGGCTGACAAGAAGATTGCCTGACCTCTGCTGCTTCTCCTCTTCAGAATAAGAAATCCAGTGAAAGAACAAAGAATAGACCATAACATTCCTACCAGGTGAGACAAGATTGACTTTTAAACAAAGACCAAAAAGTAACCAAAAAAGCCCCCAAGGCATCCAAAAAGTAGAGTCAAGCTTCCACCAGCCAGCTCGAGAACTGCTTAAGTAACACTTTGAGCAAAGAATTTGAATTATATTAGTCATTAATGTAATTGTCTGTGGAGGACCCCCCTACTAGGGGACTTCCTGGGGATATGCCCTGGAAGAATGTCCCCTAGACTTTAACCTCTCCCATGGACTCCTGTGACATGCTGTCAATCCACTCCAGTGCCACTCCCCCTGTTGGCCTGTTGGCTGTTCAACCCCTCCTTAAGCAAATACGATCAAGGTTCTAGCAGTTTCTTTGTTCTTTGTATCCTCATTGGTCTGTACCCCTGTCTGTTTACCCTTGTTTTTCCCTACTGGTCACTGTAATCCTTTTCCTGTCCACACCTTCAGGTGATTGGTTGTTGCTGTTGGCTCCACCCCCTTGTACTAGTATATAATCCTGCACTCTCCACCTCTCCCTGTCTTTTGTCCCTGAACTGTTTAGTGTGTAGGTGAAATAAACTACTACTGGAAACCTATACAAAGGCCCTTCCTGCCTCCACCATTTTAGGTAACTAGATGCTGCGTGTGAGTGCTTGGTGGAGCGCTCTCCTTGTGGGGACGATTCAGGAAGGTGGAAGCAACCTACCATCTGCTCACGCTGCAACAATTATCTTACTGTAAATTGATGACAATTATGAATGTCTGTTGAGGGGAGGAACAGTGAGAACTATTAAGGTGATGTCTTGGTTTGAAAGACGAGTGTCTGCTAAGGAAGGCAGAAGTCTCTCTTGAATTGGAAAATGTAAACCCCCTCCCTCCAAATTATTATAATTTTGAAATTAAGGAGTCTCGGAATCCGTTTCGATGTTTTCCCTGAGATGTGTAAAAGTTCTTGTCTGGCAGTTCTTGTGCCCGAGGTGGAATAAATCTGAGCTCTTTAGTTTTCTCGGTTTCAAGGTTGTTTATTATTTTCTTATCTGTAATATTTTCTCTCAGCCCAGCAAGGTCTGTCTTGCAGGGCAGCCATGGCACACTCTCTGCCCCTTCAGGGCGNGTGGCTGCAGTCCTCCTGGAGTGGCAGATGTGGTTCAGTTGAAGCAGTGGTCCTGTAGAAAGGTGCAGTTTTCCTCTGAAGATTAGTTATGATGTAGAGGGGTCTGGTTTTCCTCTGGGAATCTAGTGGAAAAAGACTGCTCTGATGTTCCAAATCTCAGATTTTATCTAGGTAGGAAATGCTTGGCTCTTCCCCCTGGGTGGAGCATTTCACAATGGGATGATGTAATTTTATCAATCATGCAGTGGGACCCAATGGCCCATTAACAGAAGATACCTCCCTGGAGAAAGGATGGGTCCTGGAAAAGATAAAGATCACTGCCCCGCCTGGCTTCAACAGATGGTGATAGAATGCATACTTTTGGTTACATCCTGCATTGCAACCCAAGACAGGTGATTCACTTTAAAACTGACAAGCACGATGGGAGCCAGAAGGCAAGACCAGGTTAACCCCTGTGCTCACCGCTGAGAAGATTATAACCCTGCTGCAGGCAGCAAGCCCCTAGAGTCATTCCATCCCCATACTGGCTGGAGCAGGTATTGGCAGGAGCAACAACTATGGCAATGGAACCCCCAGAACACTGTTTGCCCCAACAGTCACCTTGGCAACAGAACCTTCCCGAGTCGTGTTTGTCCCAAGCAACCCCCAGACTGCCCAAGCACCATGGCAGGTACAGCAGCATGGTCCTGCTCCTCCTGGGGCTCCTGCCCTCCAGGTATCCCCAGCTTGCTCTGCCTGCCAGTATCTCACCCCATCACCCCTCTCTGCTTCCCCCAACAGAGAGGTTCCCTCTCCAGGTGGCAGTGGTGAAGGTGCCTGGCGTGAGCTTCCCTGCCCTGGGAGCTGCCTGGGAGCTGCCTTCTGTCCCCAGGCTGCCACTGTCCTCTGGGCCTGTCCAGCTCCACACTGGCTCCCACCAGCTGGTCCCAGTCACCATCAGGCAGGGGGTCCCAGGGACCCTGGGGCAGGTGGTTCATCTTCCCCAGCTGGTGCAGATGCCCCTTGGGGCTGCTCTCTGTCCCCCTGCCTATGGTTGGGCACAGCAGGTGGTGATGGGAACACTGCTGCCTCACCAGCCAAGAGCTGTGGTCCAGGAAGAGGCCCTTTACCCCATAGGCTCTAGTGTGTTCCACATCCATCATCAACCTGCCCTGGTTCTGCTAGCTGACACAACTACAATGGAACCCGAAGGTAAATTTTGGGGGGTGGCAAAGCCCACAGACGGGCAGACAAGCTGAGGAAAATTTCAATCTCTTGGGGTTCCATTTTCAGAAGTGGTGACCATGGATCTGCCTGGGGAGGGAGCAGCTGCCACTGCAGAGGGCATTCCTGAGCAGGCAGGGGACAGCACCAACACCCATCTGTTTGCCTGGCCTGACGCCACAGTGCATGAGGACACCACCCTTGATAGCCCCAACAGCTCCACCTTGGATGCTCTACTGGAAGAACTGTCTGAGTACCTGGAGAACAGTGGCTGCCTTGACAAGCAAGTGGAGTTGGCACAGCAGGTGGACAATGAGGACACCATCTTGGCTGCTAACGTCCCCAGCTTGATGGCTGAGGACCTTGATGAGTTCCTTGAATTCTGTGAATGCCTGCTGGAAGACGACCATCCCAAGAAGCCGGTGGTGGAGGCACAGCAAAGGAACAGCCAGGATGCCATCCCTGCCATCCCCAACCTGACTTCCTCTACCAGCTTACCCACTGCCTCCCGGCCTCATTCACCCCGCCTGGTCGAGATGGAGGAGGAGGCACTGCAGAGGCAGCCACCAGGCATCATCACTATCTGTGTGCGCCCCAAAACAAGAGAGCTAGAAGCAGCCAGGCCAAGAACTCTATGCCAGCCAGCACCCTCACGAGCTAAGAGACCTGCCCGCAGGACCATGGCCCAGCCATCAAGAAAAAGACGACGGCGGTAATGCAGTACCCAGGCCAGAAGACCCCCTGAGCCAGTGACCTACATCCACAGCTGCAGCTCTCTCCTACATTTCTCATTTCCATTAAGTCATTAAAGACTTGTTTTGCAGCTCCTCTGTCCTTTGGGGGTCATATTCACTGTGGCGGGGGGTGATGCCTAAGGGCAGCCCTCTGCCCACCCCATACAGGGCCAGGCTGAAGATGGTGACCAAGAGGATGGCTATGGGGACATTGCTCCAGGCGCTAGGCGCCGCCTGTGGGGGAAGCCACATTGGTCAGAGTCCTCAGAGCACCAAGCAGAAGGACAGGCACCACAGAGTCACCAGGAGCAGGAATTGTGGCACTGGGCACATGCTGAGCTTCCCACTTAGTTTGCCTGCAAGAGAGCAGGGAAAGAAAGACCTGCCCCAATCAGGGAAACCTGTCCTTTTCAGGGAGTGGATGAGATGGAACACTGTGGGATGGTTCTGTTTGCGATGTTGAAATGCCCCAAGTGCTGCCATAGGGAATTTTGATTTGCCACAGGGCAGTTTTTCATCTCTAAAGGGATCAACTGTCTCTGCAGGACATCCTGACTGGCTCTGTCACCCTGTCACTGGCCCCTCTCAGCCAGCTCCCTATATTTTCCATATTGGGCAGGATTTTCTGTGGTACAGAGTATCCTCCAGGCTGTCCAGCCATGCTACTCTTCCAGCCTCTTCAGGACATGTCTCCCTTTGAAGGGTGTAGCAATGGGGAACAAAGAGACACAGACCACCTTTTGTGTCCGAAGGAAATCACTTTATTGTAGAAGTCACCCCCGTTTTATACTTTTAACTTCCACTGGACATAACCAAAACTTAACCAAAGAAGGGCACCCATTGGCTGGCTCAGCTGCAGTCTGCTGTCCACACATCATCATCCAATCAGCTTCCTTTTCATATGCTGTCCAGCCATTCCTCCTCATAACTGCTTCTCACCCCCAAACCAACTTCCAACTGTCCAGCCTGTAGCTGTACCTTCCTACAAGGCTTTTTGGTAAACGTAAGCCTTAACAATAGTAACAAATACAGCCCTGTATCCCACGGACGGGGTCTCTGTAAGGGGTATTCAAGGCCAGGTTGGATGGGTCTTGGAGCAGCCTGGTCTGGTTGAAGGTGTCCTTGCTATGGTAGAGGGGTTGGAGTGAGATGACCTTTAAGGTCCATTCCATCCCAAACCATTCTGGGTTCTTTGGTAAGCAGGGTGAGAGAAGAAGCAGATTGAGACAGTTTCAGAAACTAAATCTTCCACTGGCCTGTATTCTGTCACTCCATTTTGCAAAAAGCAAGAAATCTAAATTAAAGGGAGATATCAAGCAGGCAAGAATCATTCACTTAGCCAAAGGAAACTAAATCTAACAACCCATATGGCTGAAAAGAACTGTTTCAAAACTTTGACTATCTGCTATACCTTAGAGGCAGGTAGAAGGAGTATAGAAAAGAGCAAACCATATTCCTACCACTGGATAAATCCAGATTTTGTTTAGAGTTGTTACTGAGATGTATGTTGATTCATTAAGTAAATAAGTAACATTTTTTCCAATAGGAACACAAATATATTGCTAATGAGAAGAAAGAAAAGCTACTGCTATTTTAGGTGGAAGGGACCTACAAGTGATCATTTAGTCCAGCTTGACCTGGTCTGGCCAATTCAAGTTAAAGTATGCTCTTAAGGCATCATCCAAATGCCTCATGCATGCTGAAGGAAAATAGGCTTCTTTTTTTTTCAAGGAGGGGAAAATGCTCTTCTTGCATTGACCGTTGCCTTCTTCCTTAGTTCCTTCTATTAAGACATTCTGAAACACAAGAAAAAGGATTCTGAGTCCCTCTCCCAAAGATGACATTTGTGCTTGCAGTGATTGGGAGGGAGCACATGTTAGAGTAAGGGAAAATAAGTTAGGAAGCTGTCTAAACTAAATGCTATAATAATCATGCTTCTCCCCAAATGTGAGGACAATTACAAGCTCATACCAGACAACTAATTATCTTTTTAAGTCATCATATAACAGAAATCAACTGTCCACAAAAACTACACAGTCTTTAAACAGCAGCACACTGCTGAAAAAAAGGCCATGAGCCTCAGGTATAACCTCTGCTCTCCAGCTGGACATTCTCCTTTCTTCTAATTTACCTGATGCACTGTAGGCAAGTTCCTGAGGCAACCACAGTCACTGCTGCAAAATACCTGGAGGATCTCCAACCCAGAAAGCCTACATTCCAGGAGGCTTACAGGCCACCAGATTTACAGACTGCTGTTAAAGAACAGCAGTCCAACATCCTCAGCAAACTAGTTCTGATGTATAGTTTTCAAAGAAATTGCTGGAAATTTGTCTTGCAATGCAGTAGAGAGAAATGTGCGTCTATGATTGGATGACATAACCTGGAAAAGTACCCATATTTCGTTAGAAATAATATCAGCACCAAATTTTCAGGCTGCATGGTCCAAAATTCACAGCCACTACGTGAAATTAACTGTAAGATGTGGCACACCTTTTTACCACTCCACTCTCTAGGGCCCCACATACAAATTCTTTGTTGTTACAATTAATCTTTTTCTTTTCTTTTTTGAGTCAACAGACCGAAATAAATCCTGTGCCTCTGCACCTGACTCTCTCAGGAACTGTCCTTGGCCTTTGCAGGAGCTCATCTGAAGTGAGTCCAGAGGCAACCTGCAGCTGCCCACTAAGCAAAGTGCAGCTAGAATGCCGTTTCACATGCCAGGTCTGAGGCTGATGACATACTTTGTTCTGAGTTTTAATCAATGCATTATGGTATGATGTACAATCAATTAAAAACACAGGTTCCAAGAGAGCAGCTTAGACCTGAAATGAATTTGTGACCAACATAACAAATTTAAAACAATCTTTCAGAAATAAGACACTGTAAAGGGTTTTTAAAAAAATTTTAGACCCCTGCACAAAAGCAGGTGTCTACATTTTTCCTATTATAATAGCACTAAAAGATCTAGAGCAAATTTACATGCTATAGGAACACTACTCCCCCTCTCAGGAATTACACACATGGCATCTTTTTCAACCTGTTTTGTCTCTTCCTTTCTCCCAAAACCATAAATCACTTTTCAAAACCCAGCTATGTCTCCAAAGTACACATACCAAACACACTATGACATCTATTTCACTAATCTGTTGCTTTCCACGTAGCAAGCATCCAGATATTTTTAAAGATTTATATGGCCTCAAATGAGAAGTTCATTCCTTATGTTTTATAGTCTTTCCTAATGAGAGGGGAAAAAAAGACCCAAAAAAATGTATTTTAGAGAAATTTTGGGTGTGCAAATGCCAGCTGACTGTGATGAACATCAGCCCTACAGAACTCACAAGACCAGAGAAGCTCCAGTGGAGCTCAAAGAATCCAAAGTTTCCCTAAGAAACAAAACAGGAGTAACTGTAACTGCAATGAAACAGTGAATGAAAACATCTTTTGAAAGCTGTACACATTCTATAGACTTCTATTAAATATATCTCTGAATTACCTCAGTGGACCATGTGTGCTGCACTGAACATCAGGACCCTGAGAAAGCACTATCCCTTCTAATATTATTTGCCATATCAGCTGTCCTTCCTCTTCCCCAACAGCACAGAAACTAATGCTGCCTATCAGGCATAAAAGAAAATTTGATACATGCTAAAATACCACATAATGCAGATGCCTCCAAAAGCTTTTATTTCTATTAACATCTGATTGCTTACTCTTACATAAAATCTTATAATAATGAAAATATTAATTTTCCATTGTTTTTGTCTAGTTTCATAACCATCATTCTTACTGCCATTTTTGGGTGGGAAAGACAGATTCTATTTCCAAGCGCATTCATCTCATCCATAATAAAATTCAATCCTGTCTTCATTAAAATTACATAAGTGTATAGGAGGTCAAGACATGGTGAGCTCCAATTGTTTCCTGAATGAAAACTAATTTCCAGTTATTGTTCAAAATAAATTATACAGAAGTATAATCAAAGTTAATTGAAGAACACTGCACGGTTTGAGCTCATTAAAATCCCCACAAATGCTAACAGGAAACGTACTTTTTGGTACTTTCAGGAAAACAGTGACTTCTTTTACCTTGCAAAAAGCTATTAATCCATGTGAAAATTGCTCAAAGTTAGATTAATAATACTCACAGCAGCTTCTATGGTCCATGGAGGTAGCACGTGAATTAATCCCCCTCCTTAGAACACGATGATATCAAACCTGTTGACATAATCAGTTCTGCATTTCACACGGAACCTTGGTCACAGCCAGGTCACCAGAAGCTGCAGCATTCAGAGCTGTGAGACACCACATGTGGGTCACACTAATACAGGAATCCACTCACCACTCATAACACTTCCCCACGAACACCTGCAAAGCAAGAACTTCTAGTTCCATCAAGGTAGGTCATTGGCAAGGCAAGCAAAGTATTAAAGTGGCACTTTTTAACTGCAAACCTATCTAAACCCTCAGAAATGTCTTCCTTTGTTATCTTCTCTTCAAATACTCTGTATCATAGCAATTAATTACCTTTGGCCTGAATTTGTAGCACACTAATTTCCTGTGATGCTGTCTATGTGACTAAACACATCTCTCTTCTCCCTGACACACTTACCTACCTGTTATGTAAAGGTTGTGAACTCAGGGACAACAAGGAAGTGCTTCAAAATCAGCTTCCCGGAAATGGAATGGGGGTTTGGCATTCCATGTATTTCACCATTGACTTTCTCACCATTTACAGGATGATCCCAATACTACCAAAGGAGCACAGAGAACACAGTCACAGAGAGTCAACAGTAAGCACAGCAGAGCACCACAAACTGTTCAGACTTCCTTTCATAATGCAGATATGAACCAGTGAGCCATGATCTGACCACCACATATTGTTTAAATATTATTGCACCTCCTTAGATCTGGGCTTTTAGAGATGATTAATGTTTCCAAAGAGCTTTAACTGTCAGCACTGATTTCCAGCAGTCCCACACGGCTCTGGAGTGTTACACGCTGAGCAGAATGACCCCAGGTCAAAATCTCAGGAGCAGTCACAACCAAAGAAAAGCTCAGGGTGCATCACAGCCTGCCCAACTTCACCCAAGTTCCTACAGCTTTACCAGATCCCAGCATGCTGCAGGTTCTCACTCAGTGACTATTCAAAATAAAAGGAGCTTTCACAATACAGTGACCAGAGCTCACCTATGGTGACATCACAATTGAAGATTGATTCAACCTGATTTCTGAATCCTAACACTACCACTTTCTAAAACAGCATGCCAGAATATAAAAGGAAAACTAAAAGTATAAACAGAAAAATGTGGTTTTCTGTACAAATACCAAAGTAAAGAAACCTTGTCTTGAAGCAGTCTCTCTCTGAAAGGCTTGTTCTAGAAGAATCCTTCTCATAATAAATATGTTATCTATAAAACATTTTTTTTCCTGAAAAGCCAATATTTCAATACTTGCAGTTAACTCCAGCAGTATAATTAATACTTAATAATGGCTGTGGTATTCACAGGCAATGATGCCTAGTGTGCTTTTGCTGAGATAAAAATAAATTATATATTCTCTCTTTTTTTTATGAAGATCTGCTCTTCCAAATTATTAGGAATTTGAGTAACTACACTGAACCCAAATACAGATATTTGCAAAACTGCACCTTCATTTGTATTGATTTTTCTTCATCCACAGGGAATTAAGCCAAGGAAGCAAGCCTGTAAAGTCTGCTTTATGGAACAGGAAATAAATATGTAATTAAAAGAAAATCAGGTATTCCATATAGCACCAGTTGTCTCTTGTCAGTTCTGTTACTCAGTACAACCCATATCGATTAACTGCCTTTTACAAACATCTCCAAATTAACATCAAAATTAGCTCATTGCACTAACTGGGATGAAAAAGGTGCTCTTTGCTTATCCTGCAGTTTAAGAACTACCACAGAACACCCAAATATGGAAGATCCTTGGTAGCAAAGTGCTTCCTGAGCCAAATGGCTGCAATGACACAGGATGCAACATGGGGTCAGTGCAAACCCAAAACTGCCTGGCAAGGAAAGGCTTTAGTCTGGTGCAGGATTTCACTTCCTCTGCAGCCTCACTCACAAGTCTCTTGAGAGGGCATTCCACCTGTCTCAGCGCTGAAGGAAGACTTCCTCTGTGGAGAACACCAGTGTTATTCCACTGGCCACACCTATCTGGAGAAATAACTCTCTTCACCATGATAAACAGGGAGAGCTGTCCATCAGCCATGGCTTGACGGCTTCTGTTTGTTGGTGCTGAAACAGCACACCAGATTTCTTTATGAGAGGGCATAGATGACACAATTTCCAATTGATGAAGGGCAAGGGATACCAAGAAAAATTACTGACCACCACAGTGAAGAAAACTGGTGCTCACTTAATGACTGATTTCAGTTTGCAGCAGGCAGTGGGTAGGAAAAAGAAGTAAGAAAAATGAGATCTTTAATGGCTCACTGGGAGCTCACCAAGGAGGGATTAGCATACTACTGAAATATAAGTAGTCAGAAAAAAATACATGGAAAAAACCCTCTAAGAAGTGCTTTGCAGTGTAATTTGGTCTCACAGCAGTGAATTTAAAAGTGAGTGTTTGTTATATATAAGTGCATGATTTCTGAATTCAAGTAAAAGCCTTTTCTCTGCAGTACTTCTTTAATCCTTTCCATAATTCTCTGCCATACCAAGCAGTATTTCTCTCAAGTCCTGATGAAGCTCAGATAATGCTCTAATGTCTTATCACAGAACCCACTGCATAAGGCCATACAGGAGTATTTTGACAGCAGACCAAGGTACTTTTCTAAGGCCATTTAAAATAAAATTACCATGGCTAGTAATTCTGGGGCTGAAGTAGTACAGGGACACATGAGTTAAATCTTCAGCTCCATGGCAAAGAACTGTGTACTGCATTAAAGCCTACAAACCAACTCATGATTACTTCTCACAGGAAAATAATGCCAGCCAAGAGCAAAAACAATGAATTTAAGGAGCCCTTTTTGTGATACTTAGAGCTCTTCTTCTGAAAAAAAGTAGGTTTGTTTCTTTTTTTTTCAAAATAATTCTCCTACATTATGAAATCAGAATATTTTATTCATAGCAGAAGAAAACAGACAAGTAAGCCTTATCACAATAGGACTTGTAGAATTCTATGTTATTCAATAAGTGCCCAGACACACCTGGGCCTTTTTTAGCGTCTTGCCCCCTTCATCCAAAATACAGAAAAATCAAGTGAATGAACAACTGTCATTGCATTTAATTGTATCTAGGTGTCATGTAGTATTTCAAAGATTTTAGATTTTTTTAAAATTCAGCAAGCTCATGTCCTTGTAGCAAGCTTTATTACTAGAGGTTTATAGTTGTTTAAATTTTAAAAAGTGGGATTTCTTCTACATCTAATAAATCAATTTTGATTCAGCACAAAACAAGTTCATACACTCATTCTTCAAAAGCATTTTGGCAACTCTGTTAATAAGAACATGTATGTTAATTCCAGTACTTATTCTTCATAAATAATGCTCTAACTTATGCTGGGTTTGCCTTTGAAATATTCATGACATTGTTCTTGTACCATAAAATCTTTTTTAATTAGTAAGAGAGTAACTATCTGGCCTAATTTTCTTCCTGTATTTGTTGTTTGTTTTGCTTTGGGGTTCATTTTTTGCCTTGGTTTTGTTTTTTTAATTGCTTTTGAAAATTAACATAGTACGTGTCTTTCATCAGTCTGTCATGTCTTTGAGTTTTACAGTATTCTTTTTCAACAGTACAAAAGCTAACCTATTTTGCTGATTAGTTTTCATAGATTCATGTTTCTAGTCTCATCAATTAATCTGTGTTTTGAAAGTCTTCAAGTATTTACCTATTTTATTTCCCCCAGTACTTTAAAGACCCCTTTGTTTTGTCAATTGTCTGTATTTTCTTGCAAACAGATGTGTTTAGAAGATCTATATCTTAAATTACTACATAGTATCTCACATATTATGCAAGAATATTAATTTTATCTCTCCTGAGCTCTTAGATTAACATCCTGTCCCCCTGAGCAGTGTGACAGTGTAAAATGACAGGATAAACACCTTATCCTCTGTAAAGTTTCTGACTAGCATTAAGCACAGAAAAGTTGATGTGGGATGTAAAATATTTAGCATCAATCCTAAAAAATCCCCATGAAATACAAAAAAGTTCATATTTTGTTGTAGAGAGATACTGCTAATAAAAATCAGGAAAAATGTTTGCAGTTGGTAGCAAAGACATTCTTTTCTCTTTTTGGCTGCCTTCCATTTTCTCATTGATCAGAGACACTGTGCCAGCAAAGACAAAGAAAAATGTCATATTTAACACCGAAATATCATTCTGCCGTTAAAGTTTAGGCACTATATTGACTATAAAATCCTGTGAGTGTTTGCTTCAAGGATGCTGTTTGCTCAGTAGGGGAATAATTTTCATGGGAATGCCTTTACTTCCTTCCACATTTGCAGCACAGTGTGAAAACAGCCCCTTCTCTTGCAGGCAGCCTTCAGCAGTTCTTGTCCTGCAGTAGCCTTTGCACATCTGCTGCCCGAGCAACACACACCAGTTCAGAATCACCTGCTTTTTCCAGTGAGAGCTCACTTCCCACTTGTTCCTGGCTGCTGCCTCCCAGCAGCCCCAGATGGAAGCAAAAGCACTGGGCACTGTCTGTTCAGGGCTGTTTGCCACTATCCGTCAGGCCAACCTGCACAAGGCAGTGGCTGTGCTCTAAGGACAGACAGCCTTTTCCATTGCAACGGTGACAAACAAAACCATAACACAATTCTCCCCTCAGCCCCTTCTCACTCTCACCAAGGTGTCTCCACCCCCACCTCCAGTTACAGCAGCCAGATGTGTTCCCAGCCCTTGCGAGCTCTCAAAGGCATATACGGAGAACATGTCTGTGTTCCTCCTGCTGCCTTTTCCAGCCTCTGCTCCTGCTCCTTTTTATTTCATATCTCCTCAGAAGTGCAATCAAGCAGACCTTTTCATTTGAAAATCCCTTGACTCTTCCCCAGAGACCTCCCTTCTGAATTTCAGCCTGATCCTTCCTGTCCTGCATAATCCCTTGCTTCCACAGGCACTGACTCCCATATCAGCTTGTTGTAGCCCCTAGACTGACCCCAGCCAGGTAAGTAAGTAACAGAGAGGCTTATTCTGCAAATGCTTTCATCTTTCCTTTGACCTATGACCCAGGGCACCACTACAAGCTTTACAGAAACCCTGGAAGAAAAAAGCATGAATCATTAAATAAAATAACTCATCTGCTGTAATTAAAACCACCAGGATCAACACATTTCCTTGACAGACTGAAGCAACCTGGATGAGGTTCCTTTTAGGACTGTGCCTATAAAAGCTCTAAAGAAAAAGGTTGCTTTTTGTCAAGTTAACTGTAAAAAATTCATTGATTCAAGCGGAAAATAGTATTGCTGAAGGACACTTTTCCCATGTATTCCCCCTGCTATGCACAGGCCTGTATTCCACTCAAGGAGACCTTAGAATACTACAGATCAGTCATTAATTTCTGAAGAATTATACAGAAGCATTCTGAGCAGTTGGAAATTTGGGGGGGAGTTAAGCAAGTATAGATTCGTAGAGTTAACTTGTGACCCCATTCACGTCAAAAGAAAATTTCCCACTGCATAAAATGAGACACGGCTTCAGGCATAGGATCTGTGACTTTGGGTCTTTCTGTCTGCAGCAAATCTTGCTATTTACTACTCAGTTATTTTGCCTGTGCTGCAGTGAGAATTGATGCAGTTGGCATATTGGGAAGCAACAGCATGGGAAGAAGAGTTCACAGGATAATAAACTCACTCATTCCACCTCCTCAGAAGTATGAGAAAACTGCTGAATGAAGAAATAAATTTGCCTAAGGTGGCCTTTCTTTCCTCCCTGGTATTTGGATTATAGTCACTTATTCTCACACAGGATGTATCTGTATGTACAGGACCTGCTATAATGTGTTTATATTTCAAGCTGGGAGTCAAGTATTCTACCTCTGTATGTGTCATCCACATGACATGCTGATTTTCTGAGTCACAGATTGTGGACAGAGACATCTAGCGAGCTAGCTTGGAGAATTCTTTCTCCCAAGTTTGAGCTTTGTCTGTTTCTCAGACTGATAAGCTGATAGTAGCTACAAATAAGGAGGAAAGTTCCCAAAGTGATAATATGGTCACAAACAAGTTGGAATCTGGTGAAAAACAAGATGGAATTCATAATAAGGATGAACACCTGGCGTTTTTCCCATGGGATACATCCTGAGATATGTTTTCCTGGAAGTTTATCCCAGTGGACCAATGAATTACTGTTCTGTCTATTGGAACATGCTTTAAATACGAGCTCTCCACTCAATGAAGTGGCCTTTTTTCCTTAAAAAGGGTCCGTGTGTGTTGCTGTTCTTTTTGTCTTTTCTCTCTTTATTTAGGGCAGTTACCACAACAGATTAACTGTGACAGAGAGAACTGGGGAGCCAGAAACTCTCAGATGCCTCCCTTGGACTCCCCCTGACCTTCTCAGCATAGCTTCTTCTTATGACTGAGAGAAAATAAGGTTCGCATCTCCTTGTAAATTCCACTAAAAATTAGTAGGTAACTGTGTAAAAAGAAAGCATAAGAATGACTGAAATTGAACCCTGATAACCAAATTAAGACTTGAACTAAATCCACAGCCAACTAATGAATTAACTATAAAACGGATTGGAGTTTGCATTTGATCAAATCAACAGGCAGTGAATAAAATGGAAATTGTAAGGCCCCTGGCATTTGAAAACACTTGCTGCAGAAAACAATGGAGCTCATTCCTCTGAGGCAAAGGCCAACTCCTTCAGGCTGTGACAGCTTTGAGGTCACTGCTCCTTTCTGCTGTTTGGATTTGGAACTAGCAGGGCTAAAGGCTCCTCTGATACAGACACAGTTGGCTAATGTAGGGTGACACAGAATGATTTACAACAAAATATTTTCTGCCAATCTACGCAAGTGCCTTCCCTTCAGCCTCAGAAAAATCTTTAGATTAACAGCAAGAATGATTGTAGAATCCCAGAATGGTTTAGGTTGGAAAGGACCTTAAAGCCCATCCAGCCCCACCCCCTGCCATGAGCAGAAACACCTTCTTCTAGACCAGGTTGCTCCAAGCCCAGTCCAATGTCGCCTTGGACACTTCCAGGGATGGAGCAGCCACAGCTTCTCAGGGCAACCTGTGCCAGGGCCCCACTGTCCTCCCTGAGCAGCCTCTAAAAGGACAACAGAAGGTAATTTGGAAAGAAAGATGAGCTCTTAGTCTTGCACCATTCTTAGAATGCCAAAGGCAGAAGCCCAGCTCAGGTAACCAGGTGATATCACTGTAAATAAGCACCTTTATTCTCATGAACCTCTTCAGCCCTCAGATAATCAGGTCTGTATGCTAAAGTGTGCTTTCTACAGGGGGAAGCTACTGTCCCTCTAGATGTGAGAAAGGGAGCTTTGCTTTCCCTAGGGAACAATTAATTTTGCTCCTTCTTCAAACTGTCCTCTCTTCATATGAAATAGAAGGTGTTTATGAAGACATGGCTTCCAAGCCTGGAAAAGCATGAAAGAGAACTTCAAAGACAGAGTATCAATATCCTTCCTCTGAAAAGCCAACACAGTGCTGGTAACTAAGCTCTTCATGTCCTGTCACTGGGCTTTGGACTACTCAGTAATCTTAGGTGTCCTTCTTACTTGCTTATGCTTTCACCTGCCGACATTCATAGAATATTGCCAGAATGTTCTTGTATTAATTTTACTGGCTGAAATTTCTCTAGCTCAATGAAAGACTCTAAACTCTTGGGTATTCACGTATTTATGGTTCTGTTAATGTAAAACTTCAAGAAAGTTAAAACATTAAAGAAAACATTAACAGTTTCTCCAAGAAAACTGTCCAGTCTGAATTATATTTAAAAGTAAGCATTGACATCTTTCAAGTCACATTTTGCAAAACAATATATTATTTGCCTTCTAGTATGTCCATCTTAGCATGCATGCTACTGAAATATCTTTTCCTATGATTTCATTTTTTCAGTCAGTGAGGTCCTGAAGTACTTTTAATTAAGATCTACTTTTCTGCCAATCACAGGACTCCACAGGAATCACAGGATACCAGGAAGTGGAGCATTAAAAGACAGCTCCAAATAGTCTAAGACCTGTACTAAAATAATAAAAGTGAACAATAATGAAACTTCCAGTTTATTTGGCTGTCTTTCATCTTCCTCACTTCCCCAGCAATGATTTCTCCAATTTTTCAGTTCTGGTTTTATTGGAATCCTTTTGATACCTTGATTCCTTATATTTTCAAGGAATGGTATCTAATGTTGGTACAACTATTCAAATAAACAACTTCTGCCAGCAAGTATCCAGAATTTCAAAGTTAATTCTAATTACAAATCATGAAGTCTTTAAATAATTAAATTAAAAGTTAAGCACAGATCAGGGTTCTTGCTTACATAATTTTACTATGAGAGTGATTCAGAGCAAAGACATCAAAGTACAGGATAACTACTTAATATTTACTAAACATCATGTTTAGGCAAGAAAACTTACAGAGTTCCAGCTGTCAATGACCATAAAAACTGTTACATAACTGTTTCATAATGGTAGTGTGGAAATTCTTTCTGGCAAATTCTTAGCATGGCAGATGCTTGCTTGTATTAAATATTCATTGTATAGGGATACACTTTCTCTGACAATTTTCTTTCTCCCTTGAATGTAGCACAGGGAAAGAAGTCTTTACTAAAAAACTAACCTCTACAAGACACCTTTCCAGCCATTCCATACCACATGATGTATACCTGAAAATAAACTTCCAGTGTCAGCTCCCTGCTCAGATAAACCTGTCTTTGCAGAAGGCCTGTTTCCACTCCCCAGCTCTTGGATTTGCTGTGAAACATCATATGCTCAATTGATGTGATTTCTGAAAGTAGTATTTCCATGTCACATCTCTGTCCCTGCTATGTCCCCACACTCTGCTCCACAGAGGGCTGTTGAAAGAGCCCATTTGTGCCAGGGCAGTCTCATAGTTCCTGTGATAAACTGCAATGTGACTTTTCCATCACTACCTTCATTTCATCTACAGTGAAGAGTGATGAACAACAATAACTCCAATGTTCCAGTGAGTTGTAAACTCTGTAGTTTGAAAGCGCCTGCTAAGTCCTCCACCACAGATCAGGAGAATGTGGTGTCACCCTTCAGAATACCTGCTGCAAAGAGAGCCTTGATCATTAGTCTCCTTCTCCATTTCCATGTTAAATACAGATGGGCACACAGAGTCTGAATTCTAGCCCAGTTCATAGTTGCCACTGGAGGTGGGTTGCATGGGTGGAAGTTTTTAATGGAGTTCTCACTCAGTGATCTGCAGGCACCACTCCAGAGATGAACATTTCAATATAATTCCCAGAGTGGAATTGACCTTTGGTGCATACTAAAATACAAACACAGGAACAACCACAGAACTGTTACCACAATACGTTCACTGCTGCCCAGTTTTTCAGTATGCAGTCCACTTTGGGAACCTGCCAGTGATTTGACAGCTTGTGTCCTGTTTATCTTAATTTTCTAATTTTGCAATCTAACCACTGTTGTCAAGAAGACAAGTACTTTCTGACTGTAATGACAAGACAGACTTTGGGAAACCAGACCAGGATTGTGAACAACTATTGCAAAATGCCTGTGCAAGGTGGGCCCCTCCCATGCTGCCAGGCCCCACATTGTGCCTGCACACTACAGGTTTATCCACACGCTACAAGTGGCAATAAGTTACAGGGTGCTGACTTCTTCCGAGGAGGCAAAAGCACTGCCTGGAAGCAGGGAAAGGGAGAGGAATGATTAAGGTGTCTTTAATGCAATGCTTAAATGTACTGTGGTAAGCAATGAAACTAAAAGACTTTCCCTTAACAAAAAATAATCACAACTCCCATGTTTTACCCTAAAGCCCACAGAGTAAGAGCTGTGTGGGACTGAAGGTTTTCCTCTAGTTAAGGAGCTGTCAGGAAGGTGAGCACTGAGAAGTACGGGGGTTAGGTCACCATACACTGTGCCACACAGGGTGAGTAGTGCAGGGAGTGATACAGCCTGCTGAGAGCACTGGAATGTCAGCAATGGGATATGGCTGGGAACACCAGCACCACAATTCTCTGACACTGAGTGTGGGAAGAAGGAGCAGAAGAAATTCATCATGGAGAAATGTTATATCATGCATAAGTGCAATCATAAATCAATGTACGCAATGGCAGGTTCTGAGCCAACTGAGACACTGGGATTAGAATATGCCATATATGCTGCTCCATGAGAACTTGAGCATGGTGCTCTGTAAAGGTCAGAAAAGGGACCTGAATGCTCCAAGTTATTAGGAAAGGGACAGAACAGGGAAAACATCACAATTCCTCACATGAGCATGCAGT
This sequence comes from Toxostoma redivivum, assembly GCA_013397375.1. NCBI lineage: Eukaryota > Metazoa > Chordata > Aves > Passeriformes > Mimidae > Toxostoma > Toxostoma redivivum. The sequence goes on along the minus strand of VXBI01013236.1, from coordinate 26,792 downwards.
GTACCTGCACCTTGAGTGCTGTTAACAATTCCAAAGCACCTATCTGCAAAAACATACCATGGATTTGGAAAGAGCAAGGGGCACACAAGAAGTCTGATCAAAGGTGTAGAATGGATTTCGTGTGAAGGATAACTGAACAGGCCAGCTTTTCCATCTGGGGAAATAGCTGACCAACAGGTTATATGATAAAAATTTTAATATAACCAACATAAGTGTTCACTCTCTTTCCAAAGAGTGAGACATTATATAATAGAAATACATTTTTAAATCATAGGATTAAAACATGAGGAAAATTCCTCTGTATGGTGCACAGTGAAGCTGCAAAGCTCTTCACCACAGGATGTTGTGGCTGTCAAAAACTGTCAGTGTTCAAAATATATCTTGCAAATTAAAGGAAGGAAAACCCCTTGAGGTCTATTGAGTAAAGAGATACAATATTTGGCTCAGAAGTACCTGAAGCACACATTTTCAGGAGATAATCCAGGATCTTAAGGAATCATCACTACATGACTTCCCTATTCTTCCTCTCTGCTTTGCCTGCATTGAAAAGAGTGGAACAGGCTATAGATCTTTAGCTTAAGCCAGGAGAAAGATGTGAACATTCTAGCAGTAATTTAAACATCTTTCAACAGAAAGTAAAAACCCATGCATGTCTAGCAGGTTTGGCTTTCTTCATCAATCTTTTCATATTCTCTACATGTAGACATAAACCTCTGCTTCTGATCTCAGGGCCTGGCCCCTGGCAGCACATGGAAGAACCAAATCATGTTGTGGGTCATCTTCAGAACCTATGTGATAATTTGGATTATTTTAACTTTGTTTTCACTTGTTCTCCATCTCTTTTTCCACCTTTTAAAAGAGGTCTCTATATTGCAGGTAGGAGATGACTTGAAAGGAAGGGAGAACTCCAGTCTGTAAGTCAGACAATCCCCTTCCCTTTAAAGTATCATATAAATTTTATCTTTTTGTTAAAGGTTCCAAAGGACTTCAAGCTGCTGCTGCATTGCCAGATAGGATGACAGCATAACCCCCTTTCTGCTCACAGCCATCCAGTGTATCACACAGCACTTGGATATCAGGGTACAGCACTCTCTCTCCACTGTTTTGTCTTCCCCTAGTAACTTGTGTGGGCTTCCACTGCAGCTTTAGAGTGTGAGACACAAATGTTGTGCCTTTCAGTGTCATCAGCAGTGACCTTCCATGCAATAAATACAAGGAAAAAGAACCTATAGGCCTCTCTACACTCACGAGCACCAGCACTCCTGGAGGTATCTTGCCCATACAAATACCTCACTTTGAAGTAGGAACATACTGAAATGTTGAATAACTGAACCAGAGATGAGAACATGAAACCTGCAACCATAGCTACACCCTGAGGGGGCTTCACATCCTTTACTTGATGCTTTATGCTGTAGGTTTTCAAATAATTAAAGAGATGGTTCAACACAGAAAGAAAGGAATGGAAGATGCACTAAAAATTACGTTCCTTGGGGTGATAAAATTTCCTCTCAATCTGCTTAACAGCTCCATTTCTTACTACCAAACATGATGCAATAAATCTGTTTAATTTTTAAATCATTTTAGTTGAAAACTAAATGTGAAAACTTACTGAAACATACACTCACCACCCTGGTATTGTGAGGCCAAGGTGCCACCTCACCTTTGCATCATAAGATGAGAGAAGAAAGATCAGGATAATTTCTCCCATGGAGCCCAACTTTTGAAGCCATCAAATGTGGAGAAAGCAGAAAGAGAATTAAGACCTCTCCCAGCCAGTGTGAGATCTGGGGGTAGAACTCAGGCTTTCCCATGCTGAGACTGTAATATCCCTAATTTTTTTCCAATAGAAGAATGAATTTGAATAGCCTCTTTTTAAACTGAAAAGATAGTCTTCCTTAAAGGAAAAGAGTCTCTTGGGCATTCAGGGTGCTAGCTCAGCCAGAAAGGGGCAAGCTAGAGAGAAATAATGTGAATAAATTAAATGAGCATAGCAGTGCAGATGTGAGTGCTGAGACTGACAACTCCACTGGAGGTGCTGCATCCTGTTCAGGAGGAGATGACTCTGGAGGGAAAACATTGCCCAAAGTCTACAGAACACGCAGTTTGTCATCAGCCTTTCTCTTTGAATAAGAAGGTTTTTTAACAACAGGTAGAATTTGTTGAAATGCAAGTTTTGTATCAAGCTGTACCTGTCAGGTTTATGGGACACCTGCACAGAGGTAAAATGCTTTCCTGACATCAGGATATTCTTTATCCACATGGTAACAGCAACCAAGAACTAAATTCTTGGACACAGGATAAATGTTTTGAATCAGAAGCAATTTTGTATAGATGGAATAGAAACCATGGCACTGGTGTGATATTAGCAATAGGGATCCCCAGGTGGGAGTGGGATCACAGAACTCTCCACAGTTTGTGACAAAACTACAGTGCCTGTGGGCATTTCCTGCAGTGCTGAAGCCCCTCCTTGACCCATAGCACATTAAACAAACACTGCAACAACCAAAGGATTGCCCTGGAGAAGGCCAGAGGAGGTTGATTTTGGCTTTGGCATATGGTCTCTTTTGCACCTTAATTTGGGCAGAGGTACCTCTAAAAATTTGTATAACTGAATTATGACAGATACTTGAAAAAATCTTTTTCATAGCATGAGATTTCAATACTTTGACCCTTTCTCCAAGTCACTGCAAGGACAAAATACCGCACACAAGAATTTTGGGATTTTTTTTTTATCTGAAAATCTAAAAGAAAAACCAAAACTAGACCATGTTTAATGGAATTACTATTCAGCTCTCTCCTTACACTTTATTATCCTCTCTGGGAATACTCCAGCTTTTCTCACATACCAGCTATAAAAGACCTGAAAAAAACTGCCACCAAGGGTTAACTTCATTGATGTTTCCGGTGCTGTGATAGCTTCTGTCTTGGGATTCCTGTGATAACTATCATTACTCCAGTCAGCCCTTCTCCCAGCATTGTAAGAGATGAGGGCTTGCACAGGCTTGCTTCTAACTTATTTTTATCCAAACCATGGCTTTGACAAGCATAACACAATAGAGCATTGGTGAAATACAGCCACAAATCTAAATCTATAGAAGACACGGGGTGTGTCAAGGAAAGAGGGGGTGAAATGTGCGTAGGTATCTATAACTATAGGTCTCTTCATTTTAATTTAGGTGAATTACTGCTTGGAGAAATTCTGAAATGTAATTGCTTACAACACAGAGAATAAAATTCTACATCTTTGTCCTTGATATAAAATAAGTGAACACACAGAAAGCTAACTAAATGCAAGTTGGTTTAATACAGGATTGCATTCCTGGTCGCCAGTGCACAAAACCCAAGGAAAGATGGCTGGAACTGCCATAGTTGAGACACTGGGATATTTGCAATGCCATAGAAATCTTTGATATCACATATCCATTGTATGTGACTCAGTTTTTCCTTCTTTCGTAGACACTATGGAGAAGGAAAGGGTTAACCTTTATGTTTATTTGCTTCTCTCTTCGGACAGTGCACCAATGGCCACCAGGTGCTGAAGGTTCCCTCTGCATGTGAGATAGACAACAGAGCACCCAGCAGAACAAACACCTTCTGCCAGACATTTCTGTTCCCAAGGAGGCTCTGCAGACTAAACCGTACAGGCTCATTTTCTGAAGATCATAGGAGAAATCAGACAGATATTCTAATGATTTGCTACGAAAGGCAGAGCCTAACAGAGGCACTGTATTTAAAACCAAAATGTGTTTAGTGGGTAAGCTCTCTGATTGAGAAGGATTTTGCTGAAACCATATCCTTGCTGAAATGATCTCCGTGCTACAATCCAGATGACTTATAAATGCCAAATGGTTTTACAGACGGTATCTTCCAAGCTGTTATTCCCTGGTAATTGGCTGACATTTCCTTTAAGGAAATTTTGGAATTTATCTGCTGTCTATGATGGGGTCACTGAGTCAAGAAGAAATTTGGTTTCCCATCACAAGAGGTCTCACATGAAAACTCTGGTTCTCAGGGCCACCAGAGGAAGTTTGCTATAGGTAAATTGAAAATGTCCCTGCTCATTGCAGAATGGGGGTGGACTAGATCACCTTTAAAGGTCCCTCAAAACCCAAACCATTCTATAATTCTAAATATTTTCAGCCTTTGGTAATGTCAAAAAACACTTCCAGAATAAAATTAAATTATCTTCTGTTAGAGATTAAACACTGGTTCTACTTGCAATCTCATTCTCAAATTAAAAGTGTAATAATCTCTGCATCCAAACAGATCTTTCCAGGAATTTTCAAACATCATCTAATGGGTAGATTATGGCATCTTCACTTCTGTCCTGTGGAGTCGTCCAAGAGCACAACCCATCTCCCAGTGGCCATGATCTGCTGCCAGTAGGAAAAGCCTTGGAGCTGACGGATAAGCAGGAGCACCTGTCCTGACCTCAGATTCTCTTATGAAGGGAGATGTTGCCATTTGAATTAACTCTTCTTTTAAACTTTAAGTGAGCTCATGAAAAGAAGCCACAGAAGAGGTAAAAACAAAATTACTGAGGGTTAGAACTTATATCCTCTCTAGGCTTTTCCTCACAGCTGAGCTGAACTGCAGTGTTTGTAAATTTCGCCAACAACCAGGCTGTAAACAGATCATCTGCTGATGTACATCTGTGCAACTCCAGGGACTGTTATTTGTACCAGAAGGAGGCTATCATGTTTGCTCAGCCAGACTAAGGCCTCCTAAAAGGCCATCTGATGAAGAGCTTCCCAAAGTCTTCCAGCAAAAGGAGTGAAATCAAGACCACCAGGGTCTCTTAATGTTAGTTACACAACATACTCCAGAAAAAGAATGAACTTTTCTCACTGTCATTCAATTAAGCATGAACTGTATAATACTGTTTCAACTTCAGCAAACTGAATCACTTTAGAAAGAATTGTGCTGCAGTCAGCAGCAGCTGATATATTTATCTATGAACCGTAAACTACTGGTGTGCCCAAAGAAAAAAAAACATTGTACAAAAATGAGGTTATCCTATATCCACATTATTTGTCCCTTGATTCTTGATCAGAGGTACTCACCTGTGAACTCCAACGCTTCTTTTCCATACATTGTCGCCTCTCCACCTCTCTCAAATAGGATTCTAATTTTGGTAACAATTTCCCATTGGTTACACATTATTCATGACATCACATTACCTTGTAATATCTTATCACAAGGTCTCATAACATGTTTCTTGGTCACTTCTTGCCCAGGGAGCATTTATCTTGTGTCTGTCTTTCCCATGGTTTCTGCTTGATAAGGCCTAAGATACCAGGCCCCTTTATCACTTCCATCGTACTCTCTGTTTTATTCACCATACATGCAGATGTCTGAACAAAAGTGAAATCTCTTCCTGGTAGAAACTCTGCTCTATGGCATGCCAACATCACCTTCAGCAGGCACACCTGATCTCCCATGCCCATATTTTAATGCAGCCAGAAACTACTGATAGGGGAAACATATATGTATATGATAATTCAGAATTTTAAGAGCATATATTTTCAAGAAGGTGGAGGGGAAAGCAGAAATATGTAGCTTATTTAGCAATTTTGTAAAAGTGGAGAAACAACTTGTAATAGAACATATAGGAATGCAACTTATTAGGTAGAAAGAATTTATAACAGAACACATTGGAATTTAGTTGCTATGTAAAAGCTAAAATATGTATATTGTGAAAACTCAATAAAGGAAGACTTAGGCATTGTGTAAACCTGATAAAGCAGAATCTGTGCTTTAAAAAACCAGCAAGAACCAGGCTCCTGGTTTTGGCTAGGACAAGCTGACGGAGGAGCCAGCCAAATCTCCACTGCACCTGCCCAGAGACAGAGGTCAAACAGCAAACACCTGAGGTAGACCTCTTTACTTCATCAAGACGCCTGCGTGCGACCATCAGGCGAGGTGGCACCACAGAAGACTAATTATAATATGAAGCGCAAGGAGGTGGAGAGTGGGCGGGGAATGGGCGGGAAGGGAGGTGCAGGGTGTGTGTTTAAACTTGTAACCTGTTCTGACCAGCTACATGTGTAAGGTGGAAATGTCCCCCATGTGTCCCAGCTGGAAATAAAACATACCACTTTACAATTTTAAATTGTAAAGTCCTTATTCCACAACATACTACATTGCATTACTACAGCCTCAAACTAACATACTGTCTGTCAGACAGAGGCAAAAGCATATAAGGAAATAGTAACTCATATGACTGCTGCTAAAAGTTCCAATACGTTAGAGGCAAATTAAAAAAAAAAAAAATTTAGAAAAGAAAATTAAAAAAAAGGACCATTTTGAATTTCTGGAATTTCTGTTTCATTGGGATTCCCATCTCCCTGGAGGGCAGGATTTCTGTATTTCTGTCGCCAGTACCTGCCTCTAAAATGGCATCAGAGTGTCTCGTAGCAGCTCCTCTAATCAGCCAGAAGAGGCTGACTTTGTGGCTGCTATTGCTGACAGTTCAAGCTGAGAGCTGGAGAGACAAACAACTAAACTTCTGACAATGGTAGGCAAGCAGGGCATTGATCTTGCTCCTGACAAATACTGTAACAAAGATCACAGCCAAGAGCCAACCAGCTGATGGTGTGATACATGTTAAAAGGAAAAATTCTCTCAAAGGAAAGCACTCCTTCCCAGCAGGGGCTTTGAAAGATGATAGGAGTATCTGTGAGTGGAGAAAGAACGCCACCCATGGCTCCAAGAGGAGCCTCATTCTCACACTGTTGTTCCTCTAGTGACAGGAAATCCAGCCCCAAAAGGGAGATCTGTCACTCTGCCAGCAGTGCCTCTCCTCATGGCCCAGAGAGTTCAACAGGCAGTAACAGGGCTGGTGCTGCAGAACAGAGGCACTGCTTACATGCCCTGGTAGGAAGGAGAAAAGTGGCAAGAATACCCCCAGGCATGGGTATACCCCAGGACAGACCACGTTGCTCCAGGTGAAGAGATGCTGGGCCATCAACAGCTGAGTCAAGCACCAAACCTGTCCAGTTGGGTCGAACTGTTCCTGCAGCCAGTGCTGGCAGCCCAGGACAGCTGATAGTAGGGGGATCAGAGACATCACATCTCAGTTCTCAGTTAACAAGTAGTGTGCTGCAATAATAACCTGAAAAACGTATTTTTATTTGCAGTCTTAACAAAGCTGCTATGCATATCCCTGAGCAAAACAAAGCAAGTCCCTGAGCCACTGTCATGCCAACCTGGCTTCCAGCAAAATGTAAAATACCCTAAGGCATTCATTATTTGACTAAGGGAGGAGAGAAAAGGTATTTTATAGACAGCTAATGTGTGTCTAAAAATACATGCATATTTTAGTTACAATTTGAAATGTTGGTTTTGTTGTCAGAATTATTCATAAAATGAAAATCTGACACTCTCAGCATATGTGAGCTCTGGATTCTGGACATTTTACCAGTCACTGCTGTTGTCAAGTCTTTTATCTCAAAAACTACATGCAAGATATTTCAAATTGAGAGGGAAGATGTGTGCTAATGTCTTTACAAACAATTTAATGGGTGTTAACCTCTTTGACACGAGTCTTAATGTCTCTACTGACTTTGGGCAGCAAGTCAGTTATCAGGCCCAGAGAGTTTGGCTCCTGAAATAGACAAATGGTCAGCACAAGCCTGATCATCCGAATGTTGGGGGAAAAATTATGTATTCAAGAGTGAATATGTGGTAGGCAGTTTGGGAAGGCTGCACCTTCCTAGTACCTCAGCCAATGGGGAAAGGAATAGGGTAACATGCAGCCAGGAGTTTATTGCTGAGCCACTTAGNGCAGCCAGTCACCAGTGGTGTCCCCCAGGGGTCAGTGCTGGGGCCAGTCCTCTTTAATATCTCCATTGATGATCTGGATGAGGGGATTGAGTCCTCCATCAGTAAATTTGCAGATGACACCAAGCTGGGACCATGTGTTGATCTGTTGGAAGGTAGGAGGGCTCTGCAAAGGGACCTGGACAGGCTGGATAGATGGGATGAGTCCAACAACATGAAGTTTAACAAGTCCAAGTTCTGGGTCTTGCACTTTGTCCACAACAACCTCCTGCAATGCTATAGGGTGGGGACAGAGTGGCTGGACTGTACCCAGGGAGAAAGGGACCTGGAGGTACTGGTGAACACCTACTGAACATGAGCCAGAAGTGTGCCCAGGTGGCCAAAAAGGCCAGTGGCATCTGGCCTGGATCAGGAATAGTATGACAGCAGGACCAGGGAGGTCATTCTTCCCCTGTACTCAGCACCTTGAGTGCTGTGCCCAGTTATGGGCTCCTCAGTTTAGGAAGGACATTGAGACATTTGAACATGTCCAGAGGAAGCAACGAGGCTGGTGAGGGGCTTGGAACACCAACCCTGTGAGGAACGACTAAGGGAGATGGGCTTGTTTAGCCTGGAGAAAAGGGGTGACCTTATCACTCTCTACAACTACCTGAAAGGTGGTTGCAGCCAGGTGGGAGTTGGTCTCTTCTCCCAGGCAACCACTGACAGAACGAGAGGACACAGTCTTAAGCTGTACCAGGGGAAGTTTAGGTTAGATATAAGAAAGAAATTCTTCACTGAAGAGGTGACTGGACACTGGAATCATCTGCCCAGGGAGGTGGTGGAGTCACCGTCCTTGGACATGTTTAAAGAAAGACTGGATGTGGCACTCAGTCCTGTGGTTTATTGATGACGAGGTGTTAGGTCATAGGTTGGACTAGATGATCTTAAAGGTCTTTTGCAACCTAGTTCATTCTGTGATAAAAGGAGGCCGTGTCCTCCAAAACCTTGAGAGAAAATACCATGGGTGTGTGCCCCACTGGACTCTCTCCCTTTATTAGGATAAAGTTGAAGGACTCCTCTGTCTCCTTTTTGGATATAAATCTCTGGCATTTGTGGATTTTGCTGACAGAATATAACTTGTCACCAGCCTAATAATACTGTTTTACATTTCTATAACCTATGAAGGTCCCCAAATTCTTTCAGGTTTTGAAGTTGACTGCAGTACTGCAGCTGAGACTGGCACATGGACACAGTCACACATGATGAACCATTGACTTCTCTCTAAAGATCCCAAAAGGAGCATGGAAACTATATGTTGGTTCTCAGTTTTCATTTCTGAGTAATTCCTCATCTTGTTTTCCTCTGCAGAAGCATCTGAGTACTACTAAGAAAACCACACAATATAAGGTTTCATGATGCATTAAATCCCAAGCTGCAATTGAGAAACTATAAACGTTGTTTAGAAAACTTTTTTCTTACTTCAGCTTGATTTTGCAAAACCAATGAGTACTGGATCTGACTTGACATGAGTATGTCACAAGAAAACCCAGTGAAATTAAAGTACAATTGTGTGAAACTCGTACATTAATTGAGAGGAAAACCCTCCCACTGAGCATGGATAGCTTGGAGGGAAGACCAACTCACAGCTTGCTTACCTGCTGCATGCACAAATCTTTCTATGGCATCTCAGCACAACACCTGGCAGGTAGCCAGGATCCCTTCTACTACAGATTTGTGATGGCAAGCACAAAATTTCAAAATATTTAATGGAAGAATAAACTGCTTCTTGCTCCTGTTGTGGGTTGACACTAGCTGGATACCAGGCACCCACCAAAGCCTAACTCTCACTCCCCTCCACAGCTGAACAGAGAAGAGAAAATTTCATGAAGAGTTCATGGGTTGGAGTAAGGACTGGGAGAGCTGACTCAGCAAATACCATCATGGACAAAACAGGTTCTAGAGATAGGAGGTGAAATTGTTACTAACAAAATCAGAGCAGGATAATGAGAAGTAAAATAAACACTTAAAAACACCTTCTCCCCACCCCTCTCCTTCCCAGCTCTATCTCCTCCCACACTGATGCAGGGAGACAGGAATGGGGGTTCTGGGCAGTTCATCCACTGTGGCTTCTCCTGCTGCTCAGGGACAGGGGTTGTTCCTCTTTTGCACCCTGTGGGTCCCTCCCATAGGAGAGTTCTTCAGGAACTTCTCCAACATAAGTCCATCCCGTGGGCAGCAGCCCTCCTCCAACTGCTGCAGCATGGCTCACTCTGCCATGGGGTCAGTTCATCAAGGACAGGCTGCTCCAAGGGTTGTGGGGGGGATCTCTGCATCCTCTTGGATCTCCAGGGGCTGTGGAGGGATCTCTGCATCCTCTTGGATCTCCAGGGGCTGCAGGGACACAGCTGCCTCACCATGGTCTCACCACAGGCCGCAGAGGAATGTTGGCTCCGGTTCCTCGAGCACCTCCTGCTCCTCTTCCTGCACTGTCCTGGGTGTCTGCAGAGCTATTCCTCTCATGTGTTCTCACCCCACTCTTCTCTGGTTGTAATTACATTTGTGCAACAACTTTTTTTTCTTCAATCTGTTATCCCAGAGGCAGTTCCACCATTTCTAACTGGCCTAGCCTTTGCCATGCACACATCCACCTTTGGAACTCCAGGGATTGGCTCTGGTGAACATGGTGGAAGCTTCTGGCAGCTTCTCACAGAAGCCACCCCTGTGACCCCCCCAGTACCAAACCAGGCCATGCAAACCCAATACAGCCCTTTTGACACCTTTCTTCTCAGTCCCAAGCCCATTCCCTCTGGCTGCAGCAGGAAGAGCAGGCATTAGAGACCAGGTAGCACCTGAGCAGTGCAGGTGAAAACCCTTCACCAAGAAAGCCTGCCTGTTTTTCTCAGGAAGTAGAGCCTCCTGGGCCACCTTCTCCCTGAGCCTGTGAACAATGTTGCACCAGAAATAAGAACACCTCATCAACCTGCACTGGCAAGAAAAAGCAAACTCCCTCAGTTTAGTACCTGCTCATGGTGTATTCCTCTCCATTCCCATGCCTGGTTTAGAGAAGAGATTGACAGTCCCTAGCTCCCAATTCAGGTGTGTCTCCAGACCAGCAAGGCTCTCCCTGCCTTCATTTAAAGATCTGTCCACCCATCCCAGTTCAGTTTCAGTTCCAGTTAAATAATCAATTGGCAGGACTACACTATTGGAAAAAAAAAAAAAAAAGCAAATCATCTGTTATATACTGTAAGTATTATGCAGACTGACAGGCAGGGAAATGAAGCTGAAAATCAGGGGGCTATAAAATTTTCCCCAAAACCCCAGGATACTGTTTATACATAAGCCTTGCCAGCATACTCTCCCATGCTGCCTTGCACTGACTGCCACTGCTATTTCCATACATTAAAGAGACCTCAATTAGCATTCGCGAGCAGGGTTAGACACACTGTGAAGCTATAGAAAAAGAGACTGCCAGTGTCTGCCTCCTTTTTTAGCATTATGTCCTATAAAATTGGCTGAAATTAGGTAGTCTATAAGGATCAGGAGTAGCAGCATTGCTATTTTCCCTGATGCACAAGAGTGCTGCCCTCTAGAGCCTTTCTATCACAGCTGTATAAAAGTCACCAAGCCAGCTCAGCTCCCCCTCCTTTCCAAATGGAAAATAGTGAATTCACTTAATTCTACCATACAGTTTTATAGCCCAAATGAAATTGAGTGGAGCTCAGATAAGCCCATCTTTCCCCACTGCTTCTTGGGGCTCCTTCCAGCAGGGTTTGGAGGCAAAGGAGGACCAATCTGAGGCTGGATGAAGAGAGGAGGAGAGGACATGTTCCAACATCTCAATCTCATGCTCTGCATCCTTATCACTCAAGGAAAAGAAGGTTAAAAAAAGATGTTTCCTGCAGACTAGGTAAAAATAGAGCAATGTCTCATCTGCACTCCACCATGTTTTTTTCTTAATAAAACATCCCTCCTAACTGTAAGGTTGGTGGGAGAAAGAGGTGTACACAGCCTATTGTGTCCTGGGGATATAGTTTCCTAAATTGTTGTTATGGAGCTCTCAGGTGTCAGGGAAGAAAGGTAAGAAAATCATCATCCAAATATATTTGAAACTCCATTTTTCAAAATTGTTTTCTTTACTCAGTTTGTTGCTTCCTCCTTCCTATGTGAATGTCAGTGCACATCACTGAGGGCTCCTGGTAACCTTGGCAACCCTCACATCACCACTGGTACCCAAGTCCAAAATAAGTCCCTTTAAAGCCAAGCATAGACGCTGCCAAGACATTTCCCAGTGCTGACGTATTTAAGGTCACACTGCTAAAGGAACAGGACTTCACTCCAGCTGGAGACAGTCAGGTATTCCTGATCTGCCCAAGCCTGAAAAGGCTCATTTCCTATTTCCTCTTTCCTCAGTGCTGCCAATAACTCAGCTTCTGAGTCTACGCAGGCCTTGCATGAGTTCATGGGGCAATAAACTATGCACTAAACCTACAGCTGACACTAATTTGAGCAATAGGGCTCTTGATGATATTTTTTCTTTTGTCTAACTAATTAACAGAAGTGACAAACCAATTCAGTTGCAGGAAATAATGAACAAAAAATCTCAGATAATTAACCATTAACGCAATGGAAAACATTATTCCTTCCACAATATAAATTGGTTTATAAATTTCAGTGCCCAACAGTACTGCTTTTCATCAGTTCTTGAGAGCAACAACTTGCAGGGCAAACCCATTAGATGATATATCGAGGCAAAAAAGTCTCACATGATCACTTCATTACCCACACTGTTTCCACAGAGGCATAATCATACTAGAGCTCTGTGACTAATTAGTAAGTGAATTCTGTCTTGAGAGAGGTTTTTTTCTGAACAAATTGTTTGTTAGGTGACTGTGAAGTTCTCCAATCCCAGAATATTTTGAATTATTTTTATCTTCAGCCTGAGTCCGACACAGATACTTTGCAAACACCTGGTTTCAGTTACATAAATTCATATTATATGGGTTAGAAACTGAAGTGAAATATTTCTCTCTTTGAGTGAAATGACTGATCCCAACTGTGTGGCACAACCAAAAGGCACAACTTTATTTAGGACTTTGAAAATCTATCTGGCAAGATCCCAGCAAGCTGGGGCAGATGCTGTTATCAGAACATATTTCTGCTGTGTCACTGTATGGTTTGTGGAGATCCACACATTTGCTTCCACTGAAAGGAGAAAATAAAAACAAACAATTTGACAGAGAATGATTAGTGCTTAAAAAGGCCCAGTTTACAGTCTGATGGAGTAGCCAGAATATCGGATTGCTCTGCTTGGCCACTCAGAGAGCATCTCCCTGTTTTAGCAAAGGAAAAGCACAACAGAGTGATGGGCAGGAAATTCCAACAGCAGGTCCTGTGCCCTCTCCTCAGAGCCGGGGATGTGCCACACTGGGCACCACGGACTGCAGACAGAAAGGTCTAAAGGGGAGAACAAAGCAGAAGAAACAGGAAACCTGGACACACAACTAAGGAAAGAAAGAAACGAACACTTTCTTTTCCTACTGCTTGAGAGACATTTTCCTTTCCTGACAGTTCTTGCTTCTGCTCAGTCTTTGAGTGACAGCTTACTTGGTCCAAGCAAACCCTGTGAGGTTTCGCTCTTTTCAGAAGTGCATCTATTCAGATGCAGATTATTGACATGACAGCCAGCAATGGCCAGGGCATCATAAAAAGGTATTACAAAACTGGCACAAACTTGCACAAGAAGTGGAGAAGAAGAGAGAAACAGCAGGAAACCATTCTGATACATGTTCAATATATTTCCCCATCAGCAGGAAAGAGGTCCTTAGCCAAATAATTGCTGGAGATGTTCCATTTATTTCCTCTCCACCTCTGCCCCTGTTTCCTACCATGCCCTCTGCTGTGTAATTTGATTGCCATGGCTGGTTTGGGCTGTTTGACTTTTCCTTTCCAGGAGACTGGCTGGGTCACCCCCTGTAGGCATATCCTCAGGTGTTTGGGTAGGCTATCTTGCCCATGCTCCCAAGAATAGATCAGCCTTCTTGGGTGTAGAATTAAGAACTGGCAGAAACGCTGAACAGATTTTATTTGCCTGTGTTGCATGGGCCACTGGGAATCAACCAGGAATCTGCCTCACACATTCCCTGCTGTGCAGCTGCCTATGACATCTGTAACATCCTTCATCTCTTCTGTTTCCCATGCAGGACACAAACATCCAAATGGGGATTTTGGTCTTTCACTACAGATTTTATGCAGGACTTTGAATGGTGTTTTGCAGCAGAAAGTGTTCAAGATGAAGCTTCTATCTATCCTGCTGGACTTCCTTTTTCCTACATGGTTGCTGGTCATTAAATGACAGAAGAAAAGACCTAAGGAGCTGTCATGAGAACTGCCTAGAGGTTTCTCATTGTCTTGGGGTGACTGAGACACTCATCTCCTTGATTTACAGAAATTTCTGCTCCCATACATGAACACTCAGTTTATTTCTGGCCATCACCTGAAATTCCCCACAAAATGTCAGGAGAGATCTGGTAATGCCCACAGCAAAGGATGCATCAGGGTGAATCATCTGATAGCTTTTTGTCCCTGTCTTCCAGATTTTCCCTGAGCTGCAACACATCTAAGAATATAGGTGAGAACGTTGCTAAAAAAATATCAGGATGAGCATACAACCTGCCTGCTTTCTTGACCCCCTCACTTCAGCAAAGACACAATGCCATAAAGATTTAACCAAAGGCACAACACACCTGACTGTCTTCTATTTCAGAAATACATCCAGTGACTAGGAGTAGGAGAGTGGCTACTTAAAGTTTGGGAGAAGTCCGAAGTGTACTCCATGGGAAATCCTGTCTGAATCATCCTCATAATTTATTTTATGCCACCTAATTCTTTAGGTGAAAAGGAGTTTAGGTAAAACTCAACCCACTTTTTTAAGGCATATTTATTTTGTTGTGACAACAAACCATCTCATCTATCAGGAGTGCTGATCTTGCAGCCAAATCACCTTTCCTTGGGGCTTAGAATTACCAACAGCACCAATTTAATATGCAAATGGACAACTGATAAAGGGAACCCAAGACTCTGAACTATTCTGTCAAAGAAAAGGAGCCCTTCTTGCCAAATACAATTGTTACAGAAATTGCGATGACTAAAGCAATCCTAAGTTGACACTGTGACATGGGAGGATACTGATAAAAGATTAAGTCTTGGATCCATTTGCTCTATTTAAACAGTAATTCAACATCACTGGAGCAAAGTAAATGCTTTTCTATCTCATTTATTTAAAAGGGCTTGGCCAGGATTGCTAGCTGCTTGTAACCAACTTCAGAAGGACTGAATTAAAAATACAAGACTTCAAAAGAATCAAACAGCTACTAGAAACATTTATGGGAGGAAAAAAAGGAGTATTTAGCTAAAACAATCCACTTTGGAATTAAAAGGGCTCAATCAGAATTATGTTGAGGCTACTGGAATGAATCTTATCTTTTGCAACTGGCCATTGCAGCCTATGACAGAGCGAAGAGGTTTATACCTTTTGGAGTGTGCCACATCCCAGGTATTAGGCAGGGAATGCTGGCAGTACTCCTTAGCCAGGGAAGACTGAAGCAGCAGCTTGGCAGCCAGAGATTCCCTGGCCAGAGAAGGCTGGAGCTGTATGCAAACCAGACAGGTCACTATGACTTCAGAGGGAATAGATTACCTTCAACAAAATATTTCCTGTGGCAATTGAATCAACTGAAATAGGAGATATAAACCTGAGACCCTGGGAAACCGGGCACTTTGAAGATGTTAATTAGCTCATTCCAAAGTAAATCTTATTCCTAGCCATGATTCTCAGTTGGTCTGAGACCTTTGCCATAAAAGGTCAAGTCCTTCAGGATTGGACCTTTGCCCTCAGGTATTCCCTATGTATTGTGTACTCAGTCCCTTGATCCCCATCTTTGGTCACTGCCTGTCCTTAGAACAACATCATTTTTGGATACTGCTTCTCAGACCACGTAGATTAAAGGATATCTCTGGCACATCATTGTACCCATCTCGCTTTATAATACAGCCACGCTATTACCCAGTTAAGCCAGTAAGGTTGTTGCAAGGGGAGAACCCCCAGAACGTGACAATTTCCCTCAAAGAAAACAAATTGTTACTGTCAAGACCAGACAGAACAGCTCTTCTGCAGAGCTATCACAGAATACATCAAAGGCAAAGATTTCTATTATTGCCAACAATACCCAAAATTGGGTAGGCAAATAAGGGGAACAGGACCCTTCAAACTGACCCGCCAAATATTGGAATTGCTGAGCCAAAGTTATCCCTGGATGTGCCAGGGCACTTTACACTGCTATACCCCATGACTCAGTTACCAGACACACTCACTGATACATTATTCTCTACTGAGCATAACAGGGAAGTGGCTTCTTTAGCATTTCTCCTTCTGCATGAATCAAGATATGGAAAAATCCCTTAAGAGAGCTGAAAGAGTACCTCTGCGGCATTCTCCTCTTCCAGCATTTATTGACATTCATGAAGAATTTGCAGAAACTCTTATTTTGTTTCAACCTGAATTCTCTCTTGAGAGAGAGGTACAATTCTTTAACCTGCATCCCCCCGCACAATGACCTGACAGTTCTGAAACAGAGCACAGTAGTGGTGTTGATGCTGTTCCCCATGGCCTCAAGGCCAGAGGATAACTTTTTTCCTTGTACATCAGTTTGTAAAAGAGCTGACAACATAGGTGTTCAGCCCAGACCTCTCCCAGCCCCACTGCACAGCAGCCACTGCTGTGGCACATAGACATTTTCAACCTTTTCTCTGTTGCATGTACTTTAAACATGTAAATTAAACGTTTTTAATAAATACTACTTTTTCCTCTGTGTTTCTGAGTTTCAGTAATCAAGATTAGTTTGTGTTGCAAAGGATCTTAAAGGTCATCTTGTTCCAACCCCCTGCCATGGGTAGGGACACCTTCCACTAGACCAGGCTGTTTCAAGCCCTGACCATCTTGGTCATCTCAACTTTAAAATAGCCAGTTTTAGCAAGATCCACTTAAGCAACTGGGTTAAAAGTCTGGAAAATATGATTTATCTATCTAAAGATGCCTGAGTTAAGGATTAACTGCTTTTTTTTTGCAGTGACCACATGGCAGGTGATCACTGTCACAGAATCTAGAAATACTCAGATACAGAAACAATCAGTGTTCAAACTCCTCTGCTCACACGTCTACAGCAAAATCCTATGAATCAAAATAAGAAACGACAGTCCTGATGGCTGAGATGGTCCTGATGGTATTTGACTTGATGAACTCTTCCCCTAATGTGAGTTGAGTGCCTTGCAGCTTTTCTCTTCCCAGACAAAAGGATGGGGGGCTGGGGAGAGGGAGGGAGGGGCAAACAAAAAAACCCAAAACAAACCAACCAACCAAAAAACTCCACAGAAAAAATACCCCCCAAAAACCAAACAAAAAATCTTAAAAAAACCCCTAGCAACAAACAGACCCCATCCACATAGCATTTAAATGAAAAGACGGATTCAATCAAGAATTAATTCTGACAAATTCACGTCCAATGAGCCTGCTCTCTGTTCCTTCTAGACTTAATCCCTCTCTTCTGTCTGCACACAGCACTGCATTGGTGTAACTCCCTATTTTAGTAGGAACTGCTGAAGGAGGAACATGGCAACCCACGTGAGGCTGAAATAACAGGAGTGGAGTTTTTCTGTTTTTTTTTTTTTTTTTAATAGAATAGTTTGCTGGCACCACAGAAGCTTAGTATATATTTAGTGACTTTTAGTCATCCTTCTAGGGAGAAAAACAATCTAAGTTGTTTTAATTGACAAGTGTTTGAACATCTTACATTTGATTAACAGAGAAAAAAAACCTCCACTGGGATATGAAATGCAAAACCCAGTCCCCTGGAAGCCTCAGGAGAAGAGGTGAAAAGCCTCATGGTGTGGTATTGCATGGCATTGCCACCTCCGGTGAATAGGATGCGCTGTGCCATTCCAGCAATCAATAGGGAAATACAGGAGACACAGCCAATTTCTGTATTCAACACACCTGGAAAATCCTTAACTAGGAAAAATTGAACCGCATTGGCTTTTACAGGAAGAGACAAGGACCAAGCCAGACCACCTTAAAAATAATGAGAATTTAAACCATTAATTATAATGGGGACTTTTTAATAATAGATAGGCAGGCACCAAAAATGGTTTTTAAAACAAATTAAATTTGAAAAGCATCAGAATTAGTTTAAATAGGCAAGCCTTTCTCATTAGGAGATCTAACACTATTGCTTTTTATTGCTCTAAACAGAATTTTAAACAGAAAGTCTCGTTTTCACCTTTCAAAAGGTGGCTCTGGAAATATAAACCATTAATATTCTGTAGATATAGAAACCACTGCTGAGAAAAGCAAACACACCCTGAAGGGAAGAACACTGACCAACATGGTGAGTTCCACAACATCCCAGGATCGTCATCCACTTCTGTGCTTCATCCACAGAAGAGGCACAGATTTCTCTTCTAAATAGTAAGAGACTGGGAGGATGGTACAATGAGGAGCAAAAAGATTTACTCAGCCTGAAATATCCAAATGTTCCTGAGAGCAGCAAATTCTGGAAATAGCCTAAAATTAATATTGTTTTCTATTTTATTCAAGTTATTATTTATCAGATTTTGCAACAATATTCTCTGAGGTGGAGCTACATTAAGGTGGTCTTAGTGCCATCATTTGAGCAGTTCCTTGTTGCCCTGGTGTTTCTGGCCTTCTGATGTTGACAAATTCTTTTTTCACTTTCTCACACTCTTTCTGGTAAACAGTGGATTTTTTGCATTCCTCTTTGGAGGCAGAAAGTTCTGATTGACTTGTGATGGAGCCAGTGGAGTCAAGAGGTCTTACCATCACTGTCCAATCCATGTTCATTGTTAGATTTCTATAAATAGGTATGTACTGTAAATAAAGCTCTCTCTTTCCCTGCATGAATCATTGGAGTCAGGTGTGAGTCTTTCTCTTTCTGTGCGGTAGCATCACAGCGCCACAGTTCCTTCCATATATTCACGGCTGGCGGCTGGGCCAGTCTCCATGGCCGCAGCATGGAGTGAGAACACATCCCTGGGGACGTGTCTCCTCGGTGTATCGCCCCGCCCCTGCCACTGAGGAGGATGGGGCTGGGGTGATCCCGACAGCAGCCATGGGCTCCACTGAGCCTGGCACGGACCCGGCTGCCAGCATGGCTGCGCTGCCTCTGTTTCCCGAAAAAGCAGTGTGGTTTCCTCAACTTTTATCTTTTAAGTCTTGTATTTGCAGAGAAGCTTCCCAGTTGTGAGAGGACAGAAGCTTGGGGTTCCCTAGGCCGCCTGCATTTCACTGGCCAGTGATCCTGACTGAAGAGCATCCCAAGATGCTGTGCACCGTGTCTCTCCCTGGTGGAGCACTGCTGGAGATCTGTCTCTATGGGTTTCTTGACACTGGTATGAAAATCACGGTCCTTTCTTTGGCTGCCTGGCCCCCAGAATGGCCCCTGGGTCCGGTGGAGGCGCTTGGTGCGGGGCTGGGCAGAACGACACAGTGTTACAGAAGCCAGTGGTCTGTGGTGGTCACGAATGAAGGGGGCCAATTGGCTTTGATTTAACCTCTCGTTGCTTCAATTCCTACTACCCTCTGGGAGATGGATGTCCTGTCCCTCTGTGGGGGGCACATCAAGGCGGATTTTTAATGGGGGCCACTGCGATGATGGAGTGGATGGGATGCTGCAGTTGTCTGATGGCGCCCATCATGCTTTCCACAGATTGGCCACTTTTCATAATTGATTTCAAAGATTGTTTATTTTTTAATTCCTTTGCATCCTGATGATAAATCAAAGTTTGCATTCACAGTGTCAGTTCTCATCACTGTTTTTTTTCTTTCGATTCCTTTGTATCCTGATGATAATCCAGTTTGTTTTTATAATGCCAGCTTCCAACGCCAATGGACCTGCACAGAGATATCAATGGAGGGTTCTGCCTGAGGGCGAGGAAGTTCAGCAAGCGATTTCTGCTTGCCAAGTTTGTCGCATTGATCCTTCCTCTGATGTCACTGTTTTATTATCATTCGAGATCAACAACCTACAGGTAGCACTGGCCAATGAGATGACGAATGGTCTGATCCCTTGCACATTTTGGAATGGGTCTTTCTGCATCATCAATTACGAAATATGGCATCCCCATCTTTTGAATTGCTTGCTCTCCTCCTGTTCACAGGCCGGCAATGGTGATTGCAGTTGAGGGGAGCAGATCTTGCAGAAATCATACTCCCAATTTTACTGGCGGCCTCTGAGGTGGCCTTTGCAAGAAATGTTGCTCTGCAAAGTGCTCTTGACAGTTTTTCAGGGCAGATCACTTGTCATCTGCCCAGCCACAAGCTACTGTATGTGGCCAAATCAAATCATTTTTATTTATGGCCCAGACATAGTCAGAGGCCGATGCAAGGACCCACTGTCTTTCTTGTCAGCTCAGGATGACCAGGAAAGGCCATTGTTACTTGGCAGGTGGATCTGAGTGGCAGGTTCTGGAAAGTCATGAGACTGGCTCAGGCCAGCTGGTTGAATTGAGGGCTGCTGTCATGGCATTTGAGGGATTTTCTCAGGAACCTTTCAATTTTGTCACAGATTCAGCCGTTTGGCCAACATCACACAGTGGTTGGATTTTTCAGTTTTGAAGGACTTCGGTAATCCTGCCTTATTTCATTTACTGAAAACTTTCTCGTGTGTCATTCAGGTCAGGGTTCATCCATTTTACGTTCTGCATGTGAGTAGTCACACCGATTTGCCAGGATTTATAGCAGAAGATAATGCGAGGGGTGACAAGTTAGCTAACCCAGCATTGGTAGCACCTCAGCCTTATACACTCGCACAGGCCAAGGCATCACATGGGTTTCTCCCTCAGAGCGCACATACATTGCAGAAGCGATTTCAGATGTTGCCAACTGAGGCTCGGGACAATGTTACCCTGATTGCTGAGTTTGTCTGACTCAAGTATGTGCATGTGACGGTGGACACGTTCTCCTCTGCAATGTGGGCTTCTGCTCACACTGGAGAAAAAGCTCGTGCTGTCATCGCCCACTGGGGGCAGGCCTTTGCCTCTCTAGGCATGCCTTCTGCTGTGACAACCAACAATTGCCCGACTGGTCAAGCCATTGTAGAATGTGCTCACAGTACTCTGAAGCAGGTTCTTGAAAAACAAAAACGGGGAATGCAGGGTAAAACCCTGCACAGTTGGTTGACAGAGGCTTTCTATACCATCAATTACCTTAGGTGCTGCAGAACTCAAATAACCCTGGCATTTGGAATCACCACTTCTTGTTACAGGCTTCGGACGAGACGCACCTGCCACGAGCCAAAGTTCGGGTGTGAAATCTAGTCACCAAACAGTGAGAAGGTCCTTATGACCTTGTCACTTCAGGGCACAGGTATGCATATGTGTCCAAGATACTGGGGTGTGCTGGGTACCTTCGAGGTCTGTCCATCCTGACCTGCAACTGCAGAGACAGAATCCGGCCGACAGGCAGGGTGGAAGCTGTGACCAAACTAAAAAAGCCATCAAGTGGACGATTCGTCGAGTGAGGACTCAAATGCAGACAAAGCAAGTTATCACTCTGATCAGATGGCCATGAGCAGAGACTGGAGATTGTTCATTTCCCTTTCGACATTGTTCATTTTTCTTTTTTCTTTTTCAAATGGTAAAGGGGTGAGATGTTGTCCTGGTGTTTCTGGCCTTCTGATGTTGACAAATTCTTTTTTCACTTTCTCACACTCTTTCTGGTAAACAGTGGATTTTTTGCATTCCTCTTTGGAGGCAGAAAGTTCTGATTGACTTGTGATGGAGCCAGTGGAGTCAAGAGGTCTTACCATCACTGTCCAATCCATGTTCATTGTTAGATTTCTATAAATAGATATGTACTGTAAATAAAGCTCTCTCTTTCCCTGCATGAATCATTGGAGTCAGGTGTGAGTCTTTCTCTTTCTGTGCGGTAGCATCACAGCGCCACAGTTCCTTCCATATATTCACGGTTATATCCAAACAGTGCCGTTAAATACATAAATAAAAACTTTCCACCTTTTACTTCTCCAGCAGATCAAGCACAAATGTGGGAGATTTCAGTGAAAAATTACAAATACAAACTGAAACAACATGATTCCTGCAGTGAGAGAAAGCAGGTGGACTACACTCAGGCCAGAATTTTGTCAGAAGTTCAGCAGGATTGATTGTTGGAGACTAGCCACGTCCCATTAGGTAATAGTTAGAAAAAAATCTTTTCATTAAATTCTGGGGCCTCTGTAAGTGGCAAGGGACACAAAAACCTACTGAGAGCAAACCCTTCACCCTCTTAAGAAGCATCCATTCCTCTCTCAGGTTTCAGCTCTCAGCAGCAGCCTGGAAAGCACTTTGCTGATCTATTTCGATATATCATTTTTTAAAAATATATTTTATATATATTTAGACTTACAACATTTTTTAAACTTGTATTTTAGTAAAAGCAAGATTGAGAAATGCAGCTGTACCTCAAGAGCAATGGTCGCATAACAGTGGTGAGCAAATGAACCACTTCTCATGTATTTCCTGATGTGGCCACACTGATTCAAACAGGAGGCTCACTTCAAACCAGGAAATTGCAGCACAAGAGCTCTTTCTAAGCCCCATCCCAATCCACAAAATAAGCAGGTCTCTCACAAAAGCACATGAAATGGTGCTACTCTAGGCCTTGATGGTATTCATCATCATTCCAGGTTTGACAGAGGAGTCCAGTGCTTTACTGGGGTGATATATGTGATACATTTACTTTATCCTCTGAAATAGATCAGACTTCAAGTTAGGGCAATTGAAAAACACTTTTCTTTACCTGCCAAAAAATCTGTCCTTAGGGCCCAAATATCACTAGGCTCTGGCTTTAGTCAGACTTACGATTTCACCTCAAATTTTTAACTTATATCTTATTTTTTAGCATCTTAATTAATTTTATTTCTAGTTAATCATTTTAAGAGCAAGACCAAGACAAATTTGAATTGGTAAAAATGCCCCTTTTTCAGCTGGTATGTATTAGCAGTCAATAGTAAAAAGTGATCTCATTTTCCAGAAGAGAGGAATTCTGGCCACCTTAAAGACAGAGCAGGGCAGACCATCCTCCAACAAACTTGGTTTTGTGAGAAGGAATACTTATCTGAAGCAAAATCCTTTTGTGGAAACTATTGCCTTTTGTGAATTTTTTTCTCCCATTTCCCAAATGCAGTAGCAAGGATGAATCCTGACATCTAAATTTCTAGGAGAAACCTGTCAGGTTTTAAAGAGTTGCCTAATGACATCAGTAGATAATGCCAATAACCAGAGAGCTGGAAAAGCCCTAGAAATTTGTTTTACGCCATTCACTCCTCACTGTTCTGGAGCCAAAAATAAGTAAACTCTAGTCTTGATCTACAGATAAAGCCCAAGACTCACCTGTGTTCACTGGGATACTCTTTCAATAGAAATGGAGCCTAAAGCCCATTCCAAGTAAACCACCAATGATGCAGCTCCTGTACCAGCCCCACAGGAGCCACAGATATCAATGTCAACAGTTCCAATTTTCTTCTCATTTGCTGGGCCCAAAACCTGTTTGTTCTGGGTCACAGTGCAATAATGTGTATTCTATCACCATCTGTTGAAATGGGAGGGGTGGTGAGCCTTATCTCTGTGGGAGACATCTTCTGTTAATGGGCCATTAAGTCCTACTGTATGACTGATAAGATTACATCATCCATTGGGAGATGCTCCAGCCAGGGGGAGGAGCCAAGCCTTTCCTACCTAGATAAAAACTGAGATTTGGAACACCAAGGCAGTCTCTTTCCACTGGATCCCAGAGGAAAGTCAGACCTTTTCCATATCATTGCTGGACCTTCAGAGGAAAACTGCACCTTCTACAGGAGCACTGCTTCAACTGAACCACATCTGTCATCCAGAAGGACTGTGGCCACCATTTAATGGGACTGCACCAACACCCTGACTGACAGGGTGTCAGGTTGTATTCTGACTCTGTCAGTGGTTTTATTTTGTATTATTGCATGTATTATTTTTTTCTCTTTTTTTTTTTCCAATTAAAATTGTATTACTGACTTGGAGTCTTTCACTGGTTTTGCTTTCAAACCAGTACACTGTTGTATAGGATACACCATGGCTCCTTGGGGATTTAACCCAAGGTAATGCCTGTGTAGATGGACTTTACTGAAGCATTGTTAGGCTTTAAACAAAAGCTGTGGGTTTGCTGTTGTAGGGTCATAGATGAGGTCAAGAAGATATCACCAAGACTGTAATTATCTTTTAAATTTGCTTGCATTATCGCAGATTACCTTTCACATGTCATTGGGCTATGGACCTCCATAGCCCTGCCCCTATCATTGCTGATATAGTACACAGTTGATGCATAATGCAAATGATGCAACTGGATTCAGCTGAGAGCATGAAAAGTGTTGGTTTGAGGGTACTCCCTATTAGCTGGTGATCCTTTTCATCAGTTCTTTCCCAGTGAATTAATGTATCTGAAAAGAGCCAGTGATTAGTTCCTAATGCTGATGGGGAAGATTGCAATGGTTGTTTCAGCTGGTATAAATCACTTGTTACTGAGTTTGTTAGGATTCCAGCTTTCATGCTATTTAACACTACTAATCCTTGTCCCAGGGATACCAGCCACATCTATCTCCATTGTTGGAATTCAGAATGCAAGAAATTCTCAGAACATTGGGCCTATAAATCAAAGCCTGGAAAAGAACACAGGATTTGAACTGAGGCCTTGGGAAAAGCTTCCAAGCTTAGGTGGTAGAAGTAAGAATGTAAAAATAAAGCTTAAAGCAGAGACATGTTAAGTAGAGAAAAGTTTCGCTATAAAGTTTAAGATATAGAAAGAATAAAGTAGGTATAAAGGTGTCAGAACAGTCTTAAGAATAGATCTATGTGTTAGAACAGGATTGGCTGAGAAAGGTCACACTGTAATTAGACAAAATTTCTTATAATTGGATTAGAAACAAAAATATCCTTGTTGGCGGTGCTTTATTTGTTAATAAGTCCTTAAAAGGTCTTGTAACCATAAGTCTTGTGACTTCTGGTCATGCTCTCAACACCTGTAACAAGAACTCAGGTTTTCTGTAGAAGATAAAAAAAATAAACCAGACTTCCTAAGCAAGCAGAAGTCCCATCTCTCTGCCTCTTTCGGAATAAGAAAAAAATCCCTGCGGAACATGATAATGTGGGAGCAAATAGCCCACACTCCATGATCACATTGGAGAGGTGAGAGTCCACCCACACAACTATGCCCACCACCCTGCAAGGATGGAGCCAGGAGTGGCGAACAGGGCTTTGATTGCAGAGATATTGATCTGCACTGAGCACCCCATTCATTTGAGGGACCAGGAAGAATTAAATAGCACTTGTAGCTGACATGTATATGGCATAGGGTTCAGTCCTGGGAGGTGGTGGAATGCATTGAGAGGGTTAAATTCTGTCCTGCCAAAATCCGTTAGTCCAGTTATGGTTGTGGATACACTACACCTCTGCATGTTACCACCTCCTTTTGCCATATATTGTTTCTATGTAATGCTCTGAGCAGCTGCTGTAACATTTGCTTTGTTACATTGTGTAACATCTGCTCTGGTTTTTGAAGGGCATGTATTGGAAACTGAGTAAGCAAATTTCCCCATAAGTGGTTGGAGGTTATATTTCACATATTATAGTGAAATTTTCCTCTGCCAAA
This sequence comes from Toxostoma redivivum, assembly GCA_013397375.1. Taxonomy (NCBI): domain Eukaryota; kingdom Metazoa; phylum Chordata; class Aves; order Passeriformes; family Mimidae; genus Toxostoma; species Toxostoma redivivum. The sequence goes on along the minus strand of VXBI01013236.1, from coordinate 1,282 downwards.
TTTAAGCTCCTAGATTTGTCCCATAAGAACTTCTTTTATCAGCAATTGCCATTAAAATGCATTCAGGCTCAAGCATGGGTACAACTGTTGCCATAGTGACCATTTACAGATAGGAAAAGTGAGGCTCTCCCACTCGTGGGTTGGGCTTGGTGATATTTGTGCCCAGCCTGGCTCATTCTAGCACTGATTCCTTCTGGAAGAAGAATAACTCGATCTTCAGTGGAGATGTGCTGGCATCATTCCCAAGATTAATTTCTGAAAAAGTAAAATAAACCAAGTCTCAACACAGTTTGCTCAGACAGGTTACCCCATTTAAAAGAAGGAAAAATCCACCATGCACTAATTCCATGTTCTGTAGCACTGTCTTCAGTAGCTTCCGGAGCAGGTAGGCCAAAAGGTTTAGTAAGAGTCACAGGCAAAAATCCAGTTTGGGGTAATTTTACCATGACAGGCTGTCCTGTTTGTAGTCCTGTCAGATGTTCCCCTTTGATGGAAGGTGGAGCACCTGATTCAGGTTTTGCAAAGAATCATCAGCTCACTGGGCTCCCATTAGGTCCATACCAATTATTCTGATGCTGAAGTATTTTGGACAGTTGAGCATCTTGCCCAGGTGTGTGGTTTAAGGCTCTTTTTCAATAAGTCATTGGATCTTGCTATACTTCCATTGGACAAGGGGTAGTATGGGGTGTGGAATACCCATTGAATTCCTTTCTGTTTGGCCTGTTCTTGTATCTCCTTATAAGAGAAATGTGAGCCATTATCACTTTGGATGGTATCATAAGTAGGCAGATTTTAGAACCATGACAACAGTCCCCTTACTGTGCTCTGCCCATCATTCCTTTGGCATTTGGTTGCCATGCATAGCCTGAGACTCCTACACCTGTGAGGATGGATCATGTCCCGCAGAGGGTCTGAGTGGCCCCATGGAAACAATTTGCCATGTGGACCGTACAGTTTTTCCTTCACTGATATGTAAGGTGCTTTAGCAGGATGATCTAATTGTAATTTTAATCTACACTGAGGGTATTCTGTAAGAATGGTTTCACAGGTTTTCCTGTATAGGGGCCAACCTTTGCTCTGTGCAGCAAAGCAAAATGCTTCCTTACCAGTGTGCCGTAATTTCTGATGGTACCATTTTCCCAATTGATACTATTCCTGCTTTGAGGAACCTCTTATCTCTATTTCCCTGATTTTAGTTAATTCATCCGTCTTTCAATTCCAGTTTGTGTCTGGTTTGTTGTCCTTGGCATGGGCTTTGAGCCTTCTGTTGGGGGTTGAATAA
>VXBI01013227.1:0-14605 GCA_013397375.1 Toxostoma redivivum | reverse complement strand
TATATTTATATCTATAAATTAGAGGAGGAAGTGGGGAATGAGATGCAGGGCTCCGTTTAAGGAAAAAAAAAAATTATAAAAGAACCTACTGGTGGTGAAGTGCCTTTGATTCTGAATATTAAAAAAGGCCCTTGGATTTCAATGTAATGAGAATATTAACGCTGCTGCCTTGATTTGTATTCAGTGGCCAGCCCAGGCAGGCTGGAGCAGGGCAGGAGGCACAGCTGGCTCCTGGCAGGGACGGGGACAGCACACAGGGACAGGGTGGCACTGCCACCGCCACCAAAACCTGCTGGAAATGCTGCTGGCACCTGAGGTCAAAGCTCAGGATTGGTTAAAAACCAATATTGGTTAAAATTCATTATTGGTTAAAGATCAATATTGCTGAAAATTCAATATTGGTTAAACTCAACAGTGGTTAAACTCAATATTGGTGAAAATTCATTATTGGTTAAAGATCAATATTGCTGAAAATTCAATATTGGTTAAACTCAACAGTGGTTAAACTCAATATTGGTGAAAATTCATTATTGGTTAAAGATCAATATTGCTTAAAACTCAATATTGGTTAAAGCTCAATATTGGCTAAAACTCAATTTTGGTTAAAACTCAATATTGGTTAAACTCAATAGTGGTTAAAATTCAATATTGGTTAAAAATCAGTGTTGGTTAAAAATCAGTATTGGTTAAAAATCAATATTGGACAAAAAGTATCAGTTAAAATTCACATTGGCTAAAACTCAATATTGGTTAAAGCTCAATATTGGTTAAAAATCAATATTTGTTAAAGCTCAATATTGGATAAAGCTCAACATTGGTTAAAACTCAATATTGAATAAAACTCAATATTGGTTAAAATTAAATATTGGTAAAAGTTCAATATTGCTTAAAACTCAATATTGGTTAAAGCTCAATATTGGCTAAAACTCAATTTTGGTTAAAACTCAATATTGGTTAAAGATCAATATTGGTTAAAACTCAATACTGAATAAAACTCAATATTAGTTAAAATTAAATATTGGTAAAAGCTCAATATTGCTTAAAACTCAATATTGGTTAAAGCTCAATGTCCTTCCCAGGGAAATTAATTTAGAAAAAGCATAATGAAGGGGTTTGATGTTTTAATATTTCTGAAAAAGGGAAAAAAGAAAAGGGCTCAGGACTAATTAGAGGAGAAGATGATTTTAGGAGAAATAACTTAAATTATTGCTTGGCTAAAATATGGGTGTGAAACACTGCAAATCTCCCAGTTTGGAAAAGGAAAAGGAAAAGGAAAAGGAAAAGGAAAATAAAATCAAAGGTTGAAAATAAAGTTTAAAAGAGAATATTTCATATAGTTGTCCATTCTGCCATAAGTAGTGGGTACAGCTGTGACCAAACAGAAAGAAATTCTATTGAACAAACAATCCCATCACAGATATTAGACCACAGCTGATATTTAATTAATAACAAGGTGAACTTCCAGAGATTTCTGACTTATTTTAAGGGATTGAAATAATCTGAAATTTGGGTAAGCTTTAAGGTTCCTCCTTCCATGAAAATTCCACGCCCTCCACCCTTCTCCTGCTCTCCTGTTTCATCAGAAATCCCTCAAAAATCTCATCTCCACTTGACAAACAACAACCAAGGAATGATGGAAAAGTGATTTTATCAACTCATTGCCAAAGTCTGGGCAGAGCCTTTCAGCAGAGGGAAGGTCTCACAATCTGGTTTGGTTTTTCCCCAGATGTGTAAAAGTTCTTGTCTGGCAGTTCGTGTGCCCGAGCTGGAATCAATCTGAGCTCTTTAGTTTTCACTCTCAAGGTTGTTTATTCTTTTCTTATCTGGAATATTTTCTCTCAGCCCAGCCAGGTCTGTCTGGCAGGGCAGCCATGGCACACTCTCTGCCCTTCAGGCCACTGTTATCTTTTATACCACAAACTACACAATATTTACAATTATTTCCCAATTCCCATCATCTATGTTAGACACTGAACTTCTACTCTAAACCAATCCCAAAGTGCAGCTCCACAATAGAAAATGGAGATGAAGAAGAAGAACAAAGAAAGACCAAACACGTGCTTTTTCCTCCATCTTGTGTTCTAAAATCCCCATTCCCAAAAATCCTACAATCTATATTTTCACTTTATGATAACACTGCTTAAACTCCTGTGACTTTTAAGTTCTCATCTAAAGCTGGTGATTTGTTCCAAGAGCTATAATCAACCCCACAGATGTTTTGGGATCATCCCAGGGTCTCACAGCTCTGGATCCCAAAGGGATGTCCCAGACCCTGACAGAAGGGAAGCTCTGGATTCCACCAGGGAGCCTGGGAGGGCTTTTGCCGTTGTAATGGGATTTCCCCCAGAGGAAAATTCCCCCTGCAGTGCCCAGGCACAGCAGAAAGCACAATTAACTCCACTGGAGGAGCCTGAAGCCCACTCTCCTTGAGTGTTGTGTAATTAAAACCTCAGCCTTGTTAATACATTAGCGAGATGTTTGCATATAATTCATCAAATGTTTATGAAAATAACAAATAATCCTGACAAACAAGTTGCTTAATTGAGAGAAGGGCTGGGAAGCCTTGTGAATTTTTAATAAAAAGGGGGAAGGAAGCACGCTACATTAATCAGACCAAGTTATCTCATTCAATATTTTCAAGTGGCTTCTCCAGCGCCGATTTTATTTCATATATTGCACAAAAAGGAACATCTCAGTCCTGCAGTGAGGGCTGCAGAGCAAACCCAGCCTTGCTCCAAAGGGGCCTTGGCTGGAGGCATTCCCTCTGCTACTGATCAAAATCCCAATTTTTGTTCTTAGATAACAGCACCAAGCCTGGCTGGGATTTTTCACTGTGTGGGAAGAGGAACCTGAGTGTTTTTCTGCAGAAGCTCCCCTCTCACCCTGCCCTCCTGCAGCCCTGTCCTGTCCTTGCTCTTTCAAGGATTTTCAGAATTTCTGCTGCTCAGTGTGTAACTCTGAAACTTCTTGTCAGGTGTTGGTGAGTTCTCCTCACAGGGGAGTGACAAACAATTCCTTCCCAGCTGGAGAATCGAGGACAACAGGCACCCAAAAATCAAAAAGAATGGCAAAGGGAAGGGAGCTGAGACTTCACAGCCTGGGGCTGTGGGTGGATCATTGACCCCAATGTGCAGATGAACCAAAACTTATAAAAGTGGAGAACTCGTGACCAGGATCCAGCTTGGATTTGATTTGGGTGTAGCCCTGGCCAGGCTCTTGCTCTGCCCAAAGTGAATCCTTTCAATAAATCCCTATTTTATTCCTTGCAATAAATATATCGATTTTATCCCTTTCAATTAATACCTATTTCATTCCTTTCAATTAATACCTATTCTATCCCTTTCAATAAATTCTGATTTTATGCCTTTCAATAAATACCCATTTTATTCCTTTTGCTCTGTCTAGTCTCTGTTCCAGGTCAGCCTTTCCAGATATCACACAAATATTTAATCCTGGGTCTAAGTGTCCAAAAGTGCAGCATTGCTGGGCCTGAGCTTTCTTAGTCACTGCTTTGGTGTAAATTTGTGTGGACAGGAGAAAGAGTGAGGCTGGGAATGGAGGAGAGAACAGGAATGGAAGGGAATGGGTGGAAAAGGAGGGTTTGGGATGGGAGAGGTGGAGATTCCCAGTGGGTGTGAACAGGAGGCAACATCTGGGGAGGGCAGAGGGTTAAAAATGCCCAGATGTGGCCCAGAGCACCAACATCTGGCAGATCCTCACTCCTTCCTGGCCTTTCTCCAGCCCCAGCTCCTGCCCTGGTGGTTCCATCCCAAATCCTGCCTGGGAGCAGGCAGGGAGAGCAGCAATTTTTGAAAATTTTTTGAAAAAAATTTTTTTTTTTTTAATTTTTTGAAAATTGCTCATCCCCAGCCAAGCTCACCCTGGGCACGTTTGATTTCAGTCCCCAAGTGCTCCTGCTGAGCAAGTCAGGGGTGAAGGAACAGAAACTCCGAGGTTTCAAAAGCTCCCAGGCCAGAGTCAGCATTTCTGCCCTGCCCTGCCTCATGGATTATTCAGCACGGGACTTGTTGATGAGCACTTCTGTTGTGCTCCCGGGGGAATTGATGATCTTCCTGCTCTGTCCCCACCGCTGGGGCTGTGCTGGTGCCACCCCTGGGGTGGCCAGGATGGGGACAGAGCGTTGGTGGAGGGGTCTGTGGGAGGGAGCAAAGTGGGAGAAGAGCAGTGGGAAGTGAGTGGTGCTGATGAAATATTCAGCAGTGGTGGGCCTGAACGCCTTGCCGAAATTGCAGAAGCAGGGATGATTAATATTTCACAGGGTAAGCTGCCACTTGGCTGCTTTCTGCACACAGATTCCACCCCCACATGCACACACACCCCTTCCTCCTCCTCCCCACCCTCCTCCAGCTCCCCCAAACTCTGCCTCCACCACTTCCCAGGCTCCAGCTGATGGATGCCACCACGGCTGGGGGAGGTTCCCTCCAGCAGCTCTGCCCAAGGGACTCCAGGTCCCAGAGCTGCCGGGTGGGAACAGCACCGGCAGGAGGAGGGGGGAGGGAGTCGAGGGAAAGCACATAATTTATTTTTCATGGGGATGGGAGAGCAGGTTGTCCTATTTAGTCACATTAGATGCTCTGTTAACACAACAGGAAGGGAAAAAAAAAAAAAAAAGAAAAGGGGATGAATAAGTGCTTGGAGCTGAAGGAGGCTGCTCCTGGGTTCTGTGGGAAAAGGGGCCTGGTCGTTCAGGGGTTAAATGTTTTGGCTCTGGATGAGTGTCCCGTGGGATGTCCCACACAGAGGATGGGCAGTGAAGAAGTGGAGAGAGCCTCTGTACCAGGGATGGAGGGACAGCACACAGGGAATGGCTCCCACTGCCACAGGGCAGGGCTGGGTGGGATTTTGGGATGGAATTCCTGGCTGGGAGGGTGGGGAGGGGCCGGGATGGAATTCCCAGATTTGCTGTGGCCTCTCCTGGATCCCTGGCAGTGCCCAAGGCCGGGTTGGAGCTGCTTGGATCGCTCTGGGACAGGGGAAGGTGTCCCAGGGGTGGCACTGGATGAGCTTTAAGGTCCTTCCAACCCAAACCATCCCATGGGATCCCATCTGGGATTCTCCTGCCCACGGTGGGTCCCTGGCACACCCACCAGGCTGGCAGGGGCACAGAGCCCACCCCAGCCACCCCTCCTGGAGCTGCTGCCCTGTGCTGAGCAGGGTGAACCAGGAGATGCAGGGGGAGGAAATCCCTGCCCAAAATTTGGGAGAACAGACTGGGTTTCTATTGTGCAGGTGGGGATTTGTCCAGGATGCTGGAGGAACAACTGGAATTAGAAAGGAATAAAGAGTGAATTCTTCCTTGGTCCCAAGAGAGCTCCCCCCAGGGCAGGGGTCAGGTGCATTGTGTGGCAGAGTTTGGATTCAGAATAAAATCAGTGACAGGGCACCAGGCTGGGGCGTGCACAGGGACTGAATAAAGAGCATAAAGAGGAGTGTGGGTGAGGCAGCAGAAAGCTCCCCTCACCCTGGGGGTCATTAACATGTGCAGGAGCTGACCTGGTGACATGGTGCAGGGGACAGGGACACCGGTGTGAGGCATTTCAATGCTGCCCCGAGCACATTCAGCTGTTGGCAGGAGCAGATTTCTCAGCACAGCTCCAGGGCAGTGGCCAGCTCCCTGGAAAGGGAGGCTCCCTGCTCAGAGAGCTGGCTGGAATTTATTCCCATCTCCATCCTCAGTTTCTCCATGGAAATTGGGGCTGTGTGGGTTCCTCCCTCCAGGCTGTCCCCTCATCCCGTGGGGATTTGGAGGCAGAGCTCAGTCTGAGCTCCTGAAGAGGGCTCAGCACAAAGCCCAGAACCTGCCTGAGGTGGGATTTGTGCCCAGCTTTTGTAGGGGAGGGTTTCCTAACTCGCTGAAATCCTGGGAAATGATCACCTCAGCGAGTTCACCCTTTGCTGTGAAGATGATCAAACCTAAACCACATCCAGCTAAAAATCAGTTCTTTGGGATCTCCACCTCCCCAGATCTGTGCCCAGCTCAGCTCCAGTGTCCAGCACAAAACCCTGCACATCCTTCAGGCTTGAGCTGAAGAATTCCTTGATTATTGACTGATTCCTTTGATTTATTTATTAATCAAGAGCCTTTTTGAGGTCCTTTCTTCTCTTTCTGAGCTCAGATTGGGAGATCTTTTCTTAGAGCTCAGGTTTTTTGGAGCTGCTCCATAGCAAAAGCAGGTTTGAGCAGCAAACTCTGTCTGGGGCGGGATCTGGGTTTGGGATTTTGGTTTGGAGCTGTTCCATGCTGTGACACAGCTGTTCCTGGAAAACTGGAGATGTTCCTTGGAGGTGTGCAGAGGAAATGTGATGGAATAAATGATGTTTCACCCACCTGCCTCAAAGCCTCGGGAATATTTGGTGTCAGGGCAGGTGAGCTGGGTCTAAACAGCCTCAAAACTCCTCAGCTCAAGCATGACCTCACTCAAATTCCTCCTCCTTCCTTTTGACTGCATCCTGAGATCTCTTGTTCAGGTTCCCTGTCTACAATGCCATCAATTCTCCTGGAGACTCTTCAGTGAGTGTGGAAAAAAAGCCAAAATTTGGGGTTCTCCTCCTGCCTGGGGTGAGCTGCAGCCCCAGAGGGGTCCTGGTTTGGAATCCTCATGCCCAGATTTTATCAGGACACGTTGAATCCGACTTCTTGGAGCCCTTCATGGAGAGAAATTCCCAGTTTAACTTCCCTGGCCACGGAATATTTGGGAACAGCTTTGACACCAGCAGCACCTCTGAGTGCCAGGCCAAGCATCAATAATGGATTATCCCAACCATTCCCAGCTCTGCTCCTGGCTCAGATCGTTCCCCTCCCTGAGAACAGCAGATATTGATTTTTATCGTGATGTTTCCTCTCTGTGCAAGGGCCACACCCTGCTGTGACACCGAGCTCCCTCCTGCCCTGCTCCGGTGGAACCCTGCAAAGTGAGAATTTTAGAATTACAATTTTAGAGTTCTGTGCTGACAGGCACTGACCCCCAGGAGAGCAATGCATTTGAACCTGGAGAAATTCCAAAATTGAGTGATAGAACTGGGATCGTGGGTGTGCAGTTTGAATAGAAGTGTGTAACACCACAGGGTGAAAAATTTAGAATTTAAGGTTTTAGAATATGGTAATAAATATAAAGAAATATGGAGGTTTTAGGGTAAAGGTTTTCTTTCTTCTTCACCTTCTTCTTCATGGGTCTGGGTGATTTTTTGTGATTGGTAGAAAATTCCACATTGCAGGTCATGGGTGATCAGTTATTGGGTTAAGAATAAAAATAATTTTGGTGTTAGTTCTTAATTGGACAATTTACCCTTAAAAGGCTTTGTAGAGAGAGAGATCCATCCCCATTTTTAGTTTGTTAGCTTGGAGTGCTGTAGAACTCACTGTAACATAGATAAGAATTAATAAACTTCTCAGTCCCAGCAAGAAATTCCATCTCCTGCTCATTTAATCCCAACCCTGGCAGAAAGAAGATTAACCCCAACACTCCCAGACTGCCCCAGGGCTGGGGACATTCTCCTTTTCCCACCAGGAATTCTGCCAGCTTTGCAGGTCAGTGCTGGTGGCACCTTTTGGTTTCTCCTGAAGGAGCAACAAGCTCTGGAGAAGGAAGAGGAGCAGGTTTTGATCTTGTTCTTGGAATTGTGGAATTCCAGGGTGGTTGGCTTGGAAGAGACCTTAAAGCTCATTTCCTCCCACTGCCCCAGGCTGCTCCAAATTCCATCCAAGCTCTGTGCCAGCCCTGCCCACCCTGCCAGGCAGGAATTCCATCCTGACAGCAGCCACGGAGCCTCTGGCTCCCCACAAGCCTGGCTGCCTGCCCTGAGCAGCAGTGATTTCCAGAAATGCAGGAAAATTCTGCAATCCCTGCTCAGAGTCAGGTGGTGGCAGAGGAAATGCGATCATTTGGCACTGGTCAGCGAGCCAGGATATGGGTTTGTCAATAATTGGCTCTAATTAAGTCAAAGTTGTCTCATTAACATCATTTAAATGGATTCCCTGCCTATCCTGCCTGGGGGAGCTGGGAGAGGCTGATTTTAGTGCAGAGTGGCTGAGGAGGGGCTGGGATCCCAGCACAGGAGAGGAAATCCAGCAGCAGCAGGTGAAAGCAGGTGAAAGATCCAACTGCTCTGCCTTCCCTCCTGGGAACCTGGCTCTTCCTGTCGGGACCTGGGGAGGCACAAAAACCCCAACCAAGCTCTTTTTGGTGTTGTTACCCCAGTGATTTCTGTCTGGAAAGCACAAGGAATAAATCACTTATTTTAACCAAGAGCTGGATGCTGTTTGTGGTGTTCCCCCAGCTGGGACAGGGATCACACTGGGAAAGCTGCATTGTCCCCGGGCCAGGCTTTGATCCAGGAAATGCCACCAAAGCACTGGGTGCCATTCCCCACCCCTGGCAGTGTCCAAGGCCAGGTTTGAGGGGCCCTGGGATAGGAGGAGGTGTCGGGAAATGGGATATCCTGGGCCAGGTGTGGGATATCCTGGATCAGGGCAGATTTGGGATATCCTGGGTTAGGACAGGTGTGGGAATATCCTGGATCAGGGCAGATTTGGGATATCCTGGATCAGGGCAGATTTGGGATATCCTGGGTCAGGGCACATTTGGGATGTCCTGGGTCAGGACAAGAGTGGGATATCCGGGTCAGGGCCCATTTGGGATATCCTGGGTCAGGACCAGTGTGGGATATCCTGGGTCAGGGCACATTTGGGATGTCCTGGGTCAGGACAAGAGTGGGATATCCGGGTCAGGGCCCATTTGGGATATCCCGGGTCAGGACACATTTGGGATCTCCTGGGTTAGGGCAGATTTGGGATGTCCTGGATCAGGACAGGTGTGGGATATCCTGGGTCAGTACACATTTGGGATGTGCTGCTCCCACCCTCCTTTCTCCAGCAGCACACGAGCTGGGGCCGAGCTGAGGGCTCACCTCGCCCCTCTGGCTGTCCCTGGAACCCCTCACCCTGCCAGCTCTCCCCGGCAAACCCCGCAGGGCCCCTCAGCTTCCCTCTCCCCACTCCTCCTGCTCGCAGCTGCATTCTGGCCCTGCAAGGGACAGCAAACCCTTTTCCTTCCCCCTTCTCCTCCTCCTGCTGCTGCATTTTGATGGGGCTGGAGCTCTCCGGGAGGAAGCTGCTCTTCCCTTTTTATCAATTAGGAGCACACACGCGGCTCCCTCCCAGCCCTGCTCTGCTTTCCTCGCAGCTCCCCTCGCAGACAAAGATGTGTGAGTTCTTTGATGTGCCTGGCAGCCCCCGCTGGGGGATTGGCTCCGGGGTTAATCACGCACAGCCCGGCGCTGCCCGCGCCGCGGAGCCGCTGCGCTGCGGAGGAGCTGTCCCTTGTCCCTGCCAGCTGCGGGCTGCACGGGGACAGCAGGGCACGGAAGGCACCGCTGAAACCCCTTTTGATGTGACAAACGGGCTCCGTGCCTGCCGCTCTGCTTCTTGGTTTGTTTGTCTAACTGGTGTTTGAAATATGGATGAGCTCTCAGTCCTGGGGGGCAGCCACCGTCTTAACTAAACCTTGTCTTAAAAAAACCTTGTCTTAACTAAACCTTGTCTTAACTAAACCCTGTCTTCATAACTAAACCTTGTCTTAACAAAACCTTGTCTTAACTAAACCTTGCCTTAACTAAACCTTGTCTTCTTAACTAAACCTTGTATTCTTAACTAAACCTTGTCTTCATAACTAAACCTTGCCTTAACTAAACCTTGTCTTCTTAACTAAACCTTGTCTTAACTAAACCTTGTCTTAACTAAACCTTGCCTTAACTAAACCTTCTTCTTAACTAAACCTTGTCTTAACTAAACCTTGTCTTAACTAAACCTTGCCTTAACTAAACCTTCTTCTTAACTAAACCTTGTCTTAACTAAACCTTGTCTTCTTAACTAAACCCTGTCTTAATTAAACCTTCTTCTTAACTAAACCTTGTCTTAACTAAACCTTGTCTTCTTAACTAAACCTTGTCTTAACTAAACCTTGTCTTCTTAACTAAACCCTGTCTTAACTAAACCTTCTTCTTAACTAAACCTTGTCTTAACTAAACCTTGTCCTCTCCTCCCGTTTCCCATCCCAGCTTCTGTCCATCTGTCTGTCTGTCATTCCCATCCCTGTGTCCTCGGCCAGGAGCCCTCTGATCCTGTCCCCTCCCAAGAGGCTGGGCCCTCTCTCGTCCCACAGCTCTGCAGCAGTGACAGATCCAGGGACACCAGAGGAACATCCTGGGAGCTGAGGGCTGAAAAGTGGGAGTTTTGTATTCCCTCCCTCTCCCCGTGCCTTCCTTGCTCTGGGATTATCTTCTTGATCTCCCCTTTTTTTCCTTTAAAGCCACTTCAATCCCTCTGTGCCTCAGTTTCCCAGGAAAGGAACATTCATCCCCTCCTCAGGGCTGGATTGAGGCTGATTGATTTGCTTGTCCAACATCCTGAGCAAAGCTGTGCTGTGGAGGAGAGCTCCTGGTGTGATCCCCCCATTAGGAAAATCTCTGGTTACTGTTTTAGAGAGAGACAGAGTGTAAGAATAATAATATATATGGAGTTTTTTAGGGGGAAAAAAGGTTAATTTTATTGAATGGAGATCTTGTATTTAAAGTATGTTACACAAGACTAGAACAGGACAGTAGTTCATTGGCTAATGCGAGACCTCTGTGCCTTTGGGGTAGCTGTGGCAGGGAGGCAGAGGGGGATCTGATAAATCCCCTCAGAGCTCTGTGCCTGGCCTGAGCCATGTGAGGACACGTCCCCAGCGCTTGTCAGTGTGCGTGGGAAGCTGTGGCCACCAAAATGGGCTTTTGAGACACGTGGGGGCCATGGCAGCAGCTTGGTCCTGGAAGCTGCTCTTGTGAGACACCAACCTCCTGTTCCTGGGGCTGCTCTCCCTGCTTGGAGCTGGAGCCTCTCCCTCACCCTCTCCCAAGCCTCAGCTTGTGCTCAGCCATGTCTCAGCACCTCCAGGCTCTGCTGCACCTGGGGACAGGAGTTGGGGACCCCCTGAGCAGCAGCAGGAGCCATCCAGGGAGGCAATGGTTAATCTCCCCTGAAGCCTTCAGCCCGGGCTTTTCCCCCGGAACGACGAGGAGTGGAGCACGGCAGTGTGGTGATTACCTGTTTATTTTTTCATGAGGCTCCTCCACTGTGTGTCACTCTCGTGTCGCCATCCGTAAACACATCGATCCCACCGTTCCCGGGATCAGCGCTGCTGCTCCTCGCTGCATCCCTGTCCCGGGCTCCCGCAGCGACGGGGCGGGCTCGGAGCTCATTCCCCGGCTCTGCTTCTCTCCTCCTGCAGGATCCACCCCTCCTCTCCCTCCTCCTTTTCCTTTCCTTGCCTTGCTCGTCCCATGCTCCACATCCCCCTCCCACGGAGTTTTCCGGCTGCCCACAGGAGCAGGTGAGGAATGTCCTGGACATCCCCTGAGGTGCAGCCACGCTCCATCAGACACCTCCTGCTCCAGCAGCATCCCTGCATCCCTCCAGGCACAGGGATGATCCTCAAGGATCGCTCCTGCAGGAGTGGTGACAAGAGGTGGCCGCAGCCTGGGGGTGTGGAGCTGCAGGCTGGGATTTGCCTCATCTTCCCCTAAAGGTGGGGATGAAATAAAATCTGCTTTTTCTGGCATCTTCTGAGGAGACAGTCGCTGCAGGAACATCCCAAGGGGGCTCCCTGGGAGCTCTCTGGATGAGAAGGGAGGATGGGAAGGGAAGCAGCCACGCCAGAGCCCTCACCATTAACCGCAGGACGGGAATCCTTCACCTTGGGGACGTTCAGGGGTGGCTTGTCCTCACACAGCAGTGTCCAGGACACCTGGGCGCTGCCCTGCTCCAGGAAAAGCCTGGAATGGCATCAGGTGCCGTTCTAGGACTGAGATGCACCAATCTGTGGGTTGAGTAGAGCTCTGGGGAGCTGAGTGTGATCACACAGGTGTGGATAGAGCTCACCTGCTCTTGGGGGACCTTCCATCCCGGGACCGTGTCATGGAAACTTGGAAGGTGAAGGAATGAGGGGAATAAGAATGGAGACGGATTTAGGGCTTCACTCAGGATGAAGACAGAGGAATTCCAAGACATGGAGCCTCCCTGCCCAGGAGCATGAGGAACATGGATGATGGATGGATGATGGATGATGGATGGATGAGGGATGATGGAGGATGGATGATGGATGATGGATGGATGAGGGATGATGGAGGATGGATGATGGATGATGGATGGATGAGGGATGATGGAGGATGGATGATGGATGATGGATGGATGAGGGATGATGGAGGATGGATGATGGATGATGGATGGATGAGGGATGATGGAGGATGGATGATGGATGATGGATGGATGAGGGATGATGGAGGATGGATGATGGATGATGGATGGATGAGGGATGATGGAGGATGGATGATGGATGATGGATGGATGAGGGATGATGGAGGATGGATGATGGATGATGGATGGATGAGGGATGATGGAGGATGGATGATGGATGATGGATGGATGAGGGATGATGGAGGATGGATGATGGATGATGGATGGATGAGGGATGATGGAGGATGGATGATGGATGATGGATGGATGAGGGATGATGGAGGATGGATGATGGATGATGGATGGATGAGGGATGATGGAGGATGGATGATGGATGATGGATGGATGAGGGATGATGGAGGATGGATGATGGATGATGGATGGATGAGGGATGATGGAGGATGGATGATGGATGATGGATGGATGAGGGATGATGGAGGATGGATGATGGATGATGGATGGATGAGGGATGATGGAGGATGGATGATGGATGATGGATGGATGAGGGATGATGGAGGATGGATGATGGATGATGGATGGATGAGGGATGATGGAGGATGGATGATGGATGATGGATGGATGAGGGATGATGGAGGATGGATGATGGATGATGGATGGATGAGGGATGATGGAGGATGGATGATGGATGATGGATGGATGAGGGATGATGGAGGATGGATGATGGATGATGGATGGATGAGGGATGATGGAGGATGGATGATGGATGATGGATGGATGAGGGATGATGGAGGATGGATGATGGATGATGGATGGATGAGGGATGATGGAGGATGGATGATGGATGATGGATGGATGAGGGATGATGGAGGATGGATGATGGATGATGGATGGATGAGGGATGATGGAGGATGGATGATGGATGATGGATGGATGAGGGATGATGGAGGATGGATGATGGATGATGGATGGATGAGGGATGATGGAGGATGGATGATGGATGATGGATGGATGAGGGATGATGGAGGATGGATGATGGATGATGGATGGATGAGGGATGATGGAGGATGGATGATGGATGATGGATGGATGAGGGATGATGGAGGATGGATGATGGATGATGGATGGATGAGGGATGATGGAGGATGGATGATGGATGATGGATGGATGAGGGATGATGGAGGATGGATGATGGATGATGGATGGATGAGGGATGATGGAGGATGGATGATGGATGATGGATGGATGAGGGATGATGGAGGATGGATGATGGATGATGGATGGATGAGGGATGATGGAGGATGGATGATGGATGATGGATGGATGAGGGATGATGGAGGATGGATGATGGATGATGGATGGATGAGGGATGATGGAGGATGGATGATGGATGATGGATGGATGAGGGATGATGGAGGATGGATGATGGATGATGGATGGATGAGGGATGATGGAGGATGGATGATGGATGATGGATGGATGAGGGATGATGGAGGATGGATGATGGATGATGGATGGATGAGGGATGATGGAGGATGGATGATGGATGATGGATGGATGAGGGATGATGGAGGATGGATGATGGATGATGGATGGATGAGGGATGATGGAGGATGGATGATGGATGATGGATGGATGAGGGATGATGGAGGATGGATGATGGATGATGGATGGACAATGCTCATATTTGGTGCTGCCAAGGTCAGTGACCCCACCAAGGTCTCTCCGTGTGCACCAGGCCACCTCCAGGGAGAAGAGGAGTGGGAATATCAAGAGCTGGATGTGGGAGGTGAAAGAGGGACAGGAGGTGATGGAGGAAAGGAAGAGGATGCAGAAAAGAGAAGGAAGAAGGGGAAGCAGGAGCAGAGCGAGAATCCACGCCGGAATCCAGAACTGATTTTTTTTGCCCCAGAAGCCGCCCAGCTTTTAGCAAAGTCCTTTTCTGTCTTTAATGAATTCTGGTTCCCTTCCCCCTGCCCACCCCGGCGACGATGCAACATTTCCAAGAGCAGGAGCCAGGCAGCGGCGCGAGGGGCTTGGAAATCAAATTTAAAGGAAGAGGAAAAAAAAAAAAAAAAAAAAGAAATACTCCTCTTTAAAAGTCACTTTGCATCCCCTCCCCGAGCGGGAAGGGAGCACGGGTCATGTCAGAGCCCTCCGCCGCTGAGCCTCGCCTTTGCCGCGGCGCTAAT
This sequence comes from Toxostoma redivivum, assembly GCA_013397375.1. Classification (NCBI taxonomy): domain Eukaryota; kingdom Metazoa; phylum Chordata; class Aves; order Passeriformes; family Mimidae; genus Toxostoma; species Toxostoma redivivum. The sequence continues at coordinate 163 of VXBI01013227.1, read as the reverse complement.
GACACTGGGATATGCTAAGGAGCTGCCTGCGAGGGGCTTTTCTAGCGCGGTCACTTCCTGGCACCTCAAAGCGGCTTTAATTGCCGGGCTGCGGCGATGGCAGGTGTGCTTGTCATGTCTAATCAGCGCGCCCGGCGCACGGCGCTGCTGCCGCTCCCCCTCC
>VXBI01013225.1:452-26418 GCA_013397375.1 Toxostoma redivivum | reverse complement strand
TTTTACACTGGACTTCCGGAGGGTAGATTTTGGCTTATCTAGAACTTATTCATAGAGTTCCTTGGGAAGCAGCCTTTAAAAACAAAGGAGTTCAGGAAAGGTGGACGTGCTTCTAAACAGAAGTCTTGAGGGCACAGGAGCAGACTGTCCCTGTGTGCTGAAAGATGAGCTGATGAGGCAAACGTCCAGCATGGATGGGCAGCGAGGTTTTGAAGGAACTTAGAAATAAAAAGAGGATGTATCATCTTTGGAAGGAGGGTCAGGTCTCTCAGGAAGTATTTAAGGGGGTTGCTAGGGCATGTAGGAAAAAAATAGGAATACCAAAGCTCAGTTCAAACTTAAAATGGTGACTTCTGTAAAAGATAATAAAAAATGTTTTTTACAAATATATTAAAGGGAAAAGGAAGGATAAGACCAATCTTTGTTCTCAATTGGGTAAGGGAGGGAACTTAATAACTGCGGATGAGGAGAAGGTGGAAGGGCTTAATGCTTTCTTTGCCTCAGTCTTTAGTGAGAAGATGGCTTGTCCACAGGACAGTTGTGCTCCTTGGTTGGTGGATGGTGTCAGGGAGCAGAATGGTCCCCCTGTTGTCCAGGAGGAGGCAGTCACAGAACTGCTGAGCTGCTTGGATAGTCATAAACCTATGGGACCTGATGGGATCCATCCCAGGGTGATGAGGGAGCTGGCAGATGAGCTTGAAAAGCCACTCTCCATCATTTACCAACACTCCTGACTCACTGGGGAGGTTCCAGATGACTGGAAGCTGGCCAATGTGACTCNCAGTAACAGTGGTGTTCCTCAGGGGCCTGTGCTGGGCCCAGTCCTGTTTAGGATCTTCACTGATAATCTGGATGAGGGGATTGAGTCCAACATCAGTAAATTCATAGGTGACACCAGACTGGGAACATGTGTCAATCTGTGGGAAAGTAGGAGGACTCTGCAGAGTGACCTGGAACAGTTGGATGGATGGGCAGAGTCCCATGGGATGAAGTTTAATAAATCCAAGTGCCAAGTCCTGCATTTTGGCCGCAATAACCCCCTGCAATGTTACAGGCTGTGGATGGTGTGGCTGGACAGTGCTCAGGCAGAAAAGAACCTGGGGGTGCTGGTCAACAGCTGGCTGAACGTGAGCCAGCAGTGTGCCCTGGTGGCCAGGAAGGACAAAGGCATCCTGGCCTGGATCAGGAACAGTGTGGCCAGCAGGAACAGGGAGGTCATTCTTGCCCTGTACTTTGGGAAAGTGTGAGGTCACACCTTGAGTGCTTTGCCCAGTTCTGGGCCCCTCAGTTTAGGAAGGACCTTAAGACACTTGGGTGTGTCCAGAGGAGGCATCAAGGCTGATGAAGGGCTTGGTACACAAGTCCTGTGAGGAGCAACTGAGGGAGCTGGGGTTGTTTAGCCTGGAGAAAAGGAGACTCAGAGGTGACTGACGTTATTACTCTCTACAACTCCCTGAAAGGTGGTTGTAGTCAGGTGGGGTTGGTCTCTTTCACCAAGCAGCAACTGACAGAATGAGAGAACACAGTCTCAAGCTGCACCAAGGGAAATATAGGTTGGATATCAGGAGAAAGTTTTAATGGAAAGAGTTATAAATATTGAAATGGTCTGCCTGAGGAGGTGGTGGAGTCACCATCTCTGGATGTGTTTAAAAAAAGACTGGATATGGCACTCAGTGCTACGGTTTAGTTGAGGTGTTAGGGCATGGGTTGAACTCAATGATCCTGAAGGTCTCTTCCAATCTAGTGATTCTGTGACTTCGTTGCATTGCTGTCTGAGTGACAATTGTGCTTACTGATAAAATGCAATATTTTTTATCACCTTTATAACCTGGGGTTAAGGATGTCAGGGGACTGGCAGCTCAGAGAGTTGTCCTAGCTGTTGTGATAGGTGAGATGTGATTAAAAGATTTTAAGAAGTGATAGAATAACATGGAGATTTTCTATGAAACATCTCTAGTGTGTGCCACTCCATTTTGTTCAGAAAACATAGTGTAGTCCTGTTGGACCATGGCCACTCCTAGCCAAAGCAGAGAATGAATTTCCTAAGTAAAGAATTTATCTCTCACTCTGTGTTTCAGCATGTTTGAGTTTTTCTCACTGTGGCTACACAGTGTGCAGTAGTGCCACTCCGCATTGTAGGTGATGTCTAGTTAGGTCAGGTAGAGGCTGTAGTCACCCTGAAAAATACTAAAAACTACCTAGGTCATGGGATTTCACTCAAGATACTTCATAAGATGTGTGTATACTCGAAGTATTTTGCCTACATGTCTGGATGATCTGTCCCCTGTCATTTAAAACAATGAAGTTTTGATTTTATGATTGCATTTGGCCAATGTCACACAGGATGAGAGGGATCAAAACACCCTGGTCCCTGGAGTGCCACAGAAAGTGCACATTTAATTAAGTAGAATGTACACCTAGCAGAAGAGTTTATTCCAAGGGATTGCATACCACCTAATCTCGCAAATGGTTTATAAACTTTCTCAGTCTTGTTTTTGAGATGGGAAGACCAAAACTACAGTTTTCCAGTTGCATGGGCCTTTTTGCTTTGTTAAAAAGTCCTTTTCTAATAACTCCTTTCACTCAGTTCTTTTTTTTGTACAATGCTGACATAATTCTGAAAAAAATGTCAGCTCAATCTGTAGTGATTCCAGGGCTTCACTCTTGGTTATTAGTGTCACAAAGGCCATAATTTTAATATGATTGTATGAATTCCAGATTATTTTTTCACACATGCATCACTTTACCTGCATCTATGTTAAATACTATTGACTACTTTAATGCCTACTACCCAGCCTCATACAGGCCTTCTGTCATTCTTCACAGCCAGCTTTAGCTAACTTGTCATCATTCACATACTCTGTCATCTCACTGTTCATTCCCTTTTCCAGGTCATTTGGAATATGTTCAAGGATATAGATCCCATCATAAATTCCTTTAGCAATCCAGTGGTGGCCCCTCCAGTGTTAGATCAAAACTTGTTTTGTTTCCTATTTTTTTAGGTGCTTTTCTGTCCACATGAGGATTTTTCCCTCTTTTCCTATTGTTGCTTAGTTTCTTGACCTACGATGGCCATGTGGTATGAGAAGTAAACTTTTGCTCCTGTTATCTGTTATTTAAGTACTGGAGTGTAGTAACCAAAGAAGTTATTAGGGGCCAGACAAAATTTATACTGAAATACAAGTCTTGCAAATTACAGAGAAAAAATTTAGTTAATAAGAAAATGTCTAGGGAATCTCTTTGTACAGTATGCCCTAAAACTGCAAAGTTTCAAACTATTGAGGCATCCAGCATATGTCCACACACTTGTGTCATAGGAAATGCTGGTGATATTCCTACTTGGGCTGAATGCTCTTGAATCTGCTCTACACCTGCAAAGCAGTAGCACCTGTTTACTATTTGTTCAGATGTGTTTTTTGTTTGGACTGCAAAGAATGTGAGTCATCTAAAATCTTAATTCACCCTGGGATTTGTGGCTTTTCTTAATACAGACTTTTCAGTCTTTTCTGTCAAGCAGGTTGCAATTAAGCTTGGAGCTTTGTGTGATTATATTTTCCTTGTCCTACAGCTGCTACATTATATTATCAGAAATAGAACTTTAACTATAGAGAATGCTACTATTTTTGATTTTTTTCCTTTGGGAAATATACTCAAAAAGGTTGATAACTTCTAACATCCTTGTTTTGCAAATGAAGAAACAATGGTAGAAGCTTCATTTGCTTCTGTTTTCCTTAAAGGACACTGATTACATACAGCTGCTTGAAAGAATGTTTTTGTTACGGTGTAAGATATTGGAAAATTGCATGGCCACTCTGGTATTCACTTAGCTGTTCAGATTACTCTTTGGCCAGGGCTCTGCTTCCCAAATAAATAACAAATTAGTATTCCTTTGTCTTTCTCCAAAGCTGTTCCTCAGCACCCAACCTTGCCTCCCCAAATGCATGTATTGTAGACCACAGTGTACAGAAATATAGCATACTTCAAGCAACATCATTTTGGGTGCTTTAAGTTTGTGGTCAGGACCTTGCTAAGTGGCATGTTAGAGAGAACTGTGTACTCTTTGATCTCTTACCAGCCAAGAAAACTTGTTCTCAACATTGGTCATTTTCATCATCTTAATCATACACTGAAGGCAGAATATTTTATTTTTAGACATACTATTTATGTTGCCACACTTTAAAGTTTCTAACAATTGTTTGAGCTGGTCTCAGTGAATGAAAGAAGGAAAGCTAGAGGAATGAGAAGAGTAATTGATCTATGTTTATTAGATCTGCAAAAAAAAAGAATATTAATATAGAATATGTATAGTCCTTCTTTTAAATCATGTCTGAAGATTTACACTTCATTTAGTTTATCTTGTTCCTTCTGACAGTTAAAAATTAGATATCAATGTTTAAATGAGTATACTCTGATGAAACTAATTATATTTAATAAAATGTTTTCACAAATTTCTTTTAGATTAATTTAAAGAGCAAGCCTTTCTTTAAAAAGCAGGTTCAGATTGTACCTTTTATTTTCTTTAACTTGCGAATTTGCACCATGTGGATATGGACTATCCTTAATCCTTTTTTACAAATAACAGTCACATGGTATGTGGACTATTTGCTTTGCAAAGTAAAAAGCAAAGGATTTAAGTGAATCATAGGAAATATTGCAAAGAAGTTTACAGATCTGAATTTTCCAGCCATCCTATCAAGTGTTGCAGTGGTTTTTTGCTGTTGTCTGCGCTATTTTTTATTTTGGTTGCATTAGGAAAACTTTCTTCCTATTATTTGCTCTTGATTGAATATCAAAAATTTTAGAGATTATCAGTGAAACTGCTGGAAACATCATAAGACCTAGACAGATGAACAAAGTGGATTTACAGTCTACATACAGGAAGATGAGAGTTTCTGATAGGCATCTAAAGCTGTAAAATGTAGTAAAACTGGATCAACCCTCCTTTTCTTCTCTTACCATGTAGCATTTCAGGCATCAAAGGCTCATGAAGTTGTTTTGACTTGCAGCAGTAGTAGAATTTAAAAGGTTTTGAGTTGTACAGAAAATAAATGGATTTTTCAGACATTTTTGCGATTTTCATGGTAGTCAGATAAATTAGTATTTTTTAATTTTAGATAAGTTTCTGGTAAGTAACTCGGATTACATGAGCCAAGGAACAGATGATTGATTCTCAAGCGTGCATTGATCAGCACAGTAGAAATGTGAAAAAACTTTGCTTCCTATTTTCCACCTCCAGAAATTATTGCCCAGTTGGATAGATAAACTAATGAGTTAAGCAGAAGGCTGCTGTAAGTGCGTGCAAAAATATATAGGAAAACAGTTATTTTCTGGAAGAGCTACCCTCCTAACATAAATGATGTTTTAAATCAGGAGTACACATGGATACTGAATTAGGTCAGAGAGATTTTTTTGAAGGGTGAGGAGGAATAAAGCAGGGCTAAGCACATTGCAGCATTTTTTATGATCTTCCCTATGTTTAGGAAGTGAAGTGAAAGAACAGATTGCTGGGCAAAGTAAGAAGTTTTGGGTTATCTTTTCTGTTTTATGTTGAATCTTCTGTTAGTAACCGCATCTTGGAACACACTAAAGTATGGCAAAACCTGTCATCATGTAACATTTCTGTAAATTGTAGGGGCTTTTCTAAAGTTAAAAATTGAATGACTAAAGCAGGAAATAATGTAGGTGTCAGATTCTGATTTCAATGTGAATCCATTATTTCAGTTACTGTCCTCTTGATTTACGTTCTGGTGTAAGTGAAAAAACAGCCCTAAGGAAATAACTGACCTGTCTGCACACACTGATCTGTGCATTGGAAGTCATTGCTAGTACAAATTAATGTTACCATTGCTTTATTCTACCTCTCCTTTAAAGAACAGCACTGGAAGTAAACAGAGGATATGCTAGAAATTACATGTGATGTCCATGGTTTTGTGAAATCATAGTTAAACCTGAATCATATATACATAGAGAGGAGGGCAACCAAGGTGGTGGAAGACTTCAAGTGCAAGACTTGGGATGAGTGGCTGAGGCCACTTTGCTCAGTTGGAGAAGGCAGAGGGGTGACCTTAGGGCAGCCTACAACTTCCTCAAGGGGGAAGGCAGAGGGGCTGGTGCTGATCCCCTCTCTGTGACTGCTGACAGGGCATGAGGAGATGGAATGACACTGCCTCAGGAGAAGTTCACACTGGGCATTACGAAAAGGTTCTTCACTGAAACAGGCTCCCCAGGGAGCTCCATGCCTGTCAGAGCTCATGGAGCATTTGTGTGACACTTCTGGTTATGTGGTTAAGTTTTAGGTGGTCCTTTGAGGAGCAGAGTGTTGGAATCTAGGACATGCGTCCTTTCCTACTTGAGACATGCTATGGTGCTCTGATTCTCTACTTCATTTTTGTGGAAGTTTTGGCCCTTTCAGTTCAGTGCATATGAGGATTATTATAATAAAAGTCACATGAATCTACTTCAGTATGGCTTTTTTTGTTAATTTTTTATTTTTCTGTCCTGACCTGGAAATAATTTGGTCATGCATCTTGTGAAAGACCACACCAAAAATCTGTCCAGTTCATTGTTCTGAGAGCAGCAGTTGTGTAGAACAGAGTACATGAGGGCCAGCAGATAAATACACTTCTCCTGTGTGGCCCCCACAGCCTGCTTCTAATCTTTAGGCTGTGATTTTGGATATAAGAATTCTTGAGGGATTTTTCTTCCGCTTTATGAATCCTTTTATTACTCAACCTGCATAAACTTTTGGCACCCACAGCATTTCATGTAAAGGAATTCCACACTTGAATTTGGTTTGTAATAAGGAAATATATACTATCATATATTTTCAATACATGACATCCTCATTTATTCAATGCCCTCATTGGGAAAGACTTCTTGTTCCTTACTCAGTTTCCTGTGGCCACACAATTTCTTAGACCTCTGTCCTTTCTCTTGTCAGTTGTCTATTTTTGAGGATCAAGAGTCCTATTTACTTAATCATTTTTCACATGAAAGTTGTTCCATAGCTTCCTTGTCTCAAGTTTATGTACCTTGCATGGCTTTTCTGTGTCTGTTTCGTCGGATGGGAACTAAAACTGCACAGTAGTGAGACTGTGAGACCCAAGAATGACCTCAGTGGTGGCGTAGTGTCCTGTTTGTTGCCAATTTTAGTATTTGGACTGCTTTTCTGGACAGCCTCTGGACAATACTTGTTCATTAAAGCTTCACAAACACATCCCTTTATAGCAGTAGTTCAGAGCACATTCAGTTGTGTATGTGGATGTTGGCTTTTCCTCGCCGTGTTCATTACTTTCCCTTTTGCTGTACTTAAATTGTGCATTAGCAAGACTTAGTGCACTGAAAGATTGTTAACTTTTCGTAAAAAGTCCCGGATATTCTCTGGTCAACTGTAAGATATTACTTGTGTACTTATCCAGTAGTAACTTTTCCAACATCCTGCCTGAAGAGTATGCGTTTTGACTGATACTTTCTGAGCATCTTGTGTAGATTTTTCAGAGTTAATGACATTAGCCATTGGGAAAATCAGGTTTCTTGAACGTGCAGATTAGCTATTGAAAATTGCATAGGATTTTTCATCCCAATTTGAAATAGGAATGGGTATAGAAACAATGTATGACAATAGAAGTCAAAGAACTAAGCTGAAGTTTCCATAAGGAGCAAAGGGCCAGACTTCTAAAGTAATTTACTTTTGTGGGTGGTGAGAGTTGGTCACCTCAATTCCTTTAAAATTTTGATCCTGAAACCATTTTTAAGGCTATCAATACAAAGGATTTCTTGAACTATGCTGTAAACTCCAAAATCATTTACCAAGGGCAACGACTTCCAAGGGACCTAACTTTTACTATAGAGATATAAAGACTATTTGAATATTAATTGGTGACCTAGAACTCCAACCAAAACACTAAAATCTTTAGACAAAATTAATTTTAGCATTAAATATTTTAAAATAAATACCTGAATGAAAGGTTACTGCTTTCTTAACTAATACAAATTTTATCATTTCCCAAGAGACTGCTTAAAAAAGAAATATAGCTACTGGTGAGGCTCCAAAGTTGAGCTTCAGGAAATAGTGGCTTCTGTTTGACAATAATAAAATAATAAAAGGCTGTGGGACTTGCTTTCAAGGTAAAAGCAAAGCTTTATTTCATTAGCCACTGATATACTGATCCAACAGTGAAAAAAGTAAAATGTTTAGCCTCTACACAAGCAAAAGCATCACATTTTTTGTATGTAAGTCTATAAGGAGAGTATGCAGACCTATGAAGGCTGGCTTGATTACAGAGCTTCATAAAAGGCATCTGTCCTTTGCTGAATTAGTCCACAAGGCTGTTGTTACTGTCAACGATAATGGAAAAAATAAATAAAAACACCCCCACAATACAGAACAAATTCAGAAAAAAATGTTTAGATGCAATGGGAGTGAACATTTTGTCTTAAAAAGGAAACAAAGCCAATGACTTCTTCAGTCTGTGTCAGAAAAGAGATCCCTGTAAAATTCATATGGCAAGGGAGAAGACAGCCCAGGCATTTTGCATTTCACCTGCACCAACAAAAGCTGAAGGCAGAGGTAGAAACTTACCGGCTGGGCTGAAGAGAAGGAGAAAGATGGGTAAATGCAGCAGAAGGAATATCTGAGTTTAAACTGCAAGTCATAGGATGTCAAGCAAAATCTTTATTTGTAATAGTTCTGTATCTGGTGCTTATGTAATGTAATAAACTGACAGACTTGTAATCCTTGTAGAGAGCATTCAAACAAGCATCAGGCTGTTTTCCATGACCCAATATGTCTGAGAGAAAGTTGACTTGTACTGTCTCAAAAATAATGCACTTCCCTGGTTAATAGACAGTACATTTCTTTGGCACAAAACAAGTGCTTGCAATGGGTGAATCAACATGACTGACAGAGTTCTGTTTATAACAGCTCAACATGAGGGAACTTATCCATTTCTCTTCAAGAAATTTTGCTGAAAGGTAATATTTCACCAAATAACTTCAACTTCATGCTCTGGTAAAAGCATTTTTTCATCTAAGAGTCTAGTTTTGTTATCTGGACCAATTCAGAGTGTTTGAAAACTATTTTATCTCCTTGAATCTTATTTTAAGTCTCATACATGGCATTCTAAGGATATTTTACAAAGTATATCTAAAAATACAATCTTTCATACCATTTATTTCAAGTATTTTAAATAGTTTATCTTGTATAGTGTTATGGTTCCACATACTGTGTGTAGCTCAGCAAGCAGAAGCATATTCTTCATGCTAAACTTTAAAATCAGAAATGCAGGTTCACATAATTTTATTTTGGACCAAGCCTTGAAATTGTACTTTTGAGACATAAGGTTTAAAAAGCATGATTCTCTTTTTTTGTCTGTCATTGTGCTTAAGAAGGTAGATGGCAAAGAGGAGTAGTCAAGGGGAGTAGCAAAACAAATGACAGAATAACACAAAACACAATGATGTTGAAAAGTAAGCAGTAGTAATCTTTAAAGTGTTTCATATTTTCTATGGACATCATGTGGCTGTATGACGATTTATCTTCCAGAAGAGATTCTGCTGGGGTTTCTTATGATGTTTTCTGTGTTTTCATAGGGGTTTGAGGTTCATTTTCCTTTTTAGATCAGCTTCAGTGCTTCTTGATATAAGAGGAGCTGAATCCTCCCCAGTCTGTGTATGCATACTCCAAACAAGTATCCCCTTTTATATCCTTATTAATCTGGGAACATTATACAAGTCTGATATAGACAGGAAACTTGGGTATGCACAAATCTGTTTATTAAAGAAAATAAACTCAAAGTGTAAAGTCCAGTAAGAAAATGGAAACTTTGCAAGTCCTTAATAAAAAACAGAGAAATTGGGTCCTAGCATTTCCTTTCCCAACTTTCTGTTCTTCTTTCCATTGGGTGTGTATTTGCCTCACTGTGTTGAGCAGAATTTACTCTTTTTAGAAATATCTAGTTCTGCTTCCTATTGACTCTTACATGATCATTGTACATCTCATGGATTCTCATGCAAAAATCTGACAGCTGGATCCTTCAGATTGCTTAAACTGATTGAAAACCATCTTTTTTAGAAAGAACCGAGAAAATCAACATTGGTTTCTCTCCATCTTCTAATGTGTCTTCTACTCTGATTAAAGTTGCCTTCTGGTAGTCATTGGTAAACTGTTATCAGCTGATACAGTTAATATAAAACTTCTAGACTTTATGTCTTGAACTCCTATTTTATTTATGAAAGCTGATATGGAAGTTGGTTTGGATGCTCCTGGGCTGTCCATCTGGCTCTTTTCCTCCTTGTTGGTTTCAGTAACAAAGTGGTCTCCTAATCATCCCTGGTCAATGCATTTTAATTCTCTTTCCTGAGCTCCCTCCTATAAGGAGTTTCAGGTTTCCTTTTTAGAGGGAATGTGTGCATAGTTGGCATTTCAGTTTTCAACAGTATCTGAATACGGGGCCACATCATGCACAGCTCCTCCAGAGACAGTATGAAGATATGCCACAGAAGAAGCTTGCTGACCAGATGTGGATTTTTGTGAACACAGTCAGCTCAGCCCAGAGAGAGAGAGCTCTGTGCATACAGGTCAGAACCTGGGACGTATTCCCTGTAGTAACCTAAGAGAATTAACAGTAGTAGCTTTGACTCAGGAGATCTTTCGGTCCTATATGCTTTCCTACTTGGAAAAAGATACAGGCATTTGTATGACCAAATTTAGCAATTAATTTAGCAATTCTAATCTTGAGTGTTCTTAACACAGGTATATGAGATACACATATAATATCTGTGTACAAAATGAGTTTAGTTATTTGGACTCAGCTGTGACATTTTCCACTGGAAAGTTTTTAAAATGCAGTTCAAATTCAGAGTTAAATATATCCATTGAATCATAGCACAGATGTTTGCACATATATACAACAAATTGTTTATCCAGTTGGGAAAAATAAATGGGTGATGCTGCTTTGTCTTCCAACAGAGTTCTAAAAATGGCCTCATGAATATGCAATGTACCTAACTTAGTTTACTGTTTGATTAAGGTCTTGGCATTGACAAGAGGACATCTTTACCACAGAGCAATCCTTCTCCTTGGGATGATGCACTTTTCAATATATCCATACATGCAGCAGTAAGACATGGAAAATGGAAATTACTAACTGGATATCCAGGTAACAAAATAACTCCTTTTTGTACAGTGTATCCTATCTGCCACCCACCACAAACACAGTTTAATTTTGTTTCATGTATTTTAATTTCTTTTAGTAATTCTGCTGTCTTAGTTTCTTGACCACATACACTTCTAAAATCCAAACAATGTATTTTTTTTTGTTTTCCAAATATTTTGTGTGGAAATTACTTGAACTGTAGGAAAAAAACTGTCATAGAGTATCTCAAATTGGAAGGGATCCATAAGGATCATATAATCAAAGAAGAAGGTCCACTAAATTATTTCATATGAAATAAAGTTACATGGCATTTTGAATCTCAGTGGTGCAGCATTTTTTTTGCATAAATGAGACTCCTGTTTAGGTAGCCCTGGACTCTGGTGCAGGGCTAGAGTTAAGGTGTGCAGCAACAGCTGCTGTGCAGGGGCTTGTCAAAAGACCTGGTGAATTCATCAATTACAGCAGAATTCTGTGTCTCCACACTGCTGCTCTGTCTCTCAGAATTGACCCTTGGTCTGTTCTTGTTCCTGTAGGCTGTAGCCATTGGTTCCCTCCACCGTCTTTGTTCAACGAGTCACGGATTCAGTCGTCTGATCCATCAACAAAGAGGCTTTGGCTGTTTGATATTGTTCATGATCCTGAAGAGAAATATGATGTGTCTGAAAAATACCCCAATGTGGTGGAAAAACTACTCTCACGGCTTCAGTATTATTACAAACGTTCAGTACCTGTGTTCTACCCTGATGAGGATCCCAACTGTGATCCAGCAGCAACTGGGGCTTGGGGTCCTTGGGCATAGTGCACACTGCTTGGCATCCTGCAATAAGCCTCTGTAACAGAGTCTGGTTTATGGACTCAGAGCCCTAGTCACGTATTTTGTACTTTCTTTAATGAGCTGTTGCTAATTGTGACCTTATTCTTTTAATAATTCAGAATTTCTTATTCTTGATATGTTGGGAAGCCTATTTCAGTCATTTCCCACTCTCTCATTCCCAAAAATTGTATGTGAAATGTTAGTAAATTTTGGTTTTTAAATATTCTTTGTCTGGAATATACTTTTAATGCAAAAGATAAACATTGCCTCCTTCCTTGAAAGAAATTAAAAGGAATTGAATTCCTTGTAAGGAATCATGGCAGCAGGGACATTCAAAATTAATCAGTCTTGTGGAGTATACTGAGTTCTGGTTTTGTGTTTGTCCAGAATACAAAGTCTACTGAAAGCTATTATATATATGTATTGGCATAAAAATTTTTGTCTTTAACATGTACTTCCATCAAGAAAAGGGAAGAGTAAAAAAAGAAAACCTCACAAATACAACAAAATCTCTATTTCCTGTTCACTCTTAATGTATCAGACCAGAGTAGTGAGTGATGATCAACTGAAGTGCAGGGCTGTTGGGTAGAAGGATCTTGACAGACTGAAAAAATGAGTGAATAAAGATTTCATGAATTTCAACAATTGCGGAGTCTTCCACTTGGGGTGGAACAACTGCATTCAGGAGTACATGCTGGGCCATGACCAGATGGAAAGCATTTTCATGGGGAAAAATCTAGGCATCCTACTGGACAATAATTAGGACAATAGTTGCCATTTTCTCTCTAGCTGAAGAAAACCAGCCACATGTTGTTCCATATAAGTGAGAATGTAGCCAGCAGCTAGGGGAAGTCCTAATTCCCTTCTTTAGGCGCTAGGGCATAGCATCACATTTTGAGCTTCCCTATACAGGAAAAGTATAGATGAGTTGGAATTAGTTCAGTGGAAAACTATGGATATGATCATGTGGAGGATAAAAAAATGACTTCATTTATGCTGGTGAGAAAAAGGGTTGCTATCTTCAGCTACCTAATGTGAGAGCATAGAGAAGAGGAAGCCAGACTCTTCTCTAAGATGCACAAAGAAGAAAAGCACACAGGGAATATGTAGAGTTCCAATGCAATATAAGGAAAGGGAAAAAAATCACACCATGAGTTTAATTAAATATGGGAAATGTGGGACTATGGCGACACTAATCCTGGGGATGTTAAGTCTTTGGCTGGAGAATCTTCTGAGCAATTCTATCACTGAAGCTGGATCGAATTTGAAGTTGACCCAGTTTGGTAGAGGTGGTGAAGAACAACCAGTGACCTCCAAAGGCCCCTTTCTGCAGGAATTACTCAATGATTCTGTGATGAACAATACCTTACTTTTATTACCTGCCTGGTAAGGACCCTGTCTTTATTACCATAGTGGAGTCTGTTTTCATCCTGAAGTGGGCTCTGAGCCATGAAGAAACCAAGCCAAGCAACTTTTCTCAGTTACTTATCAAACTGATGTAAGATAACCTGCCAGTTCTCTATTAGTGTTTCAGACTCTGAGTTCTGGTACTGCTTCTCAGTGTCCTTGGCTAAGTTCTCAGGATGCAGAGCTCAATCTGTCAACATCTCCAGAAAGCAGGAATCTAATTGCCTTTTTCCTGGCTCCAGGACCAACTCATATAATTGCACTAAAACTTTGCACAACTTCCCAGTTTTGTCTTGGGAGACTTGTGCTAATCATTAGCAAATAGATTAATGAGGATAAAGGCTTGACAAAATCTGTGCATTTAGAAAAAAAGGGAAAAAAAGAAAAAAAGGGAAAAAAAGAAAAAAATCTGTAAAAAAAGATGAAGCAAGAGAATTGGAAATGCATATGTTTTCTAATACAAGTGATTCTCCAACACACTGTCTTAAATCCAATCCCAAATGCTTTTTTACCTTTGATCTTTTTTCTGTGAGTAGAAGTGAAGCTAAAGCTCTCCAGAAGCCTGTTCAGCTTTTTATCTTTCTCCCAAAGAGCTTTATGTTTCTCTTGCTCCTTTATCTCTTCTACTCCCTTATGTCAGTATTTTTTTCTATTCTATTTCATTCACTATCTTCAGCCTTGAAGACAGGGAGAAAAGTAGTTTCAGAGAAAGGAATTCTTGTATAATAAACAATACATTTTCTCTGTGGTTTAATTGGAGATATTTCTGTGGAATCTTGTTTCAGACCAAGTTTCAATTTCCTTCTCCATTCATCCATCAGTGGCTGAAAGCAAATGGTTGTAGCAGGATATGACTGGGCAAGCTCTTTAAATTGTTCCTCACCTAAACAATTGCTCAGAGCCTCAAAGGCTAGTTTCTCATACATTAGGTTGCACCAACCTTTCCATTAGGGTCCTTGGGCATAATGGCCAGCCTTACAATACTTTCTAAGCTGTTGGTATTCAAACAATCATGCATTTCCACCACTTATCTAGATACTGTGAGAATCATCTTATTGTTACCAGCCTCCAGGTAATTTATATTTTCATTGGTAAAACATACCTTCTGTGACCGAAGCTCCTACTATACTACAGTTAGTAACTTTCATATGAACTAATATATTTAAAATATTAAATTTAAAACATTAAAAACTTCTGTAGAAGTAGTCTCCAAACTGGTACCTGATCATATCCCCTTCTATTTCATGAAACACATATAGGCTTTTCTTTGTTGTGTGGCTCTTCACTCAGCTCCTGCTCAGATTTTAGCTGACACACAGCTCATACAAAGACCTGATGTTGCTGGGACCAGCACTGTGAGATCCAAGTAAAAGCAACACGTGGAAGGGCTCAGGTCGTTACAAATCCATTACTTGTCTGCTGCAGACATAATCCTTCCTACTGATTGTCAATTCTTTCAGCCACTAACCAGGACTCATGTAGACCAAACTATAAAGCTGGAAGTTGTATATATGACAGCTTGCCCAGAAACACCTCTGAAGCATATCCAGCATCAGGCAGTCTGCTGAGGTTTTCTTGCTTCCTGATGGAATAAATGGGGGGCCTGCACTGTGACAGAAAAGAAAGGACGAGCACTCTCATCAGCAGCTCTGGGAGTATTTTGCTTATAACTTGTAAGTTATGACTTAGAAAACGTTGAGTTAAAAACCTCACTAATTAAGGAATGAATTAGTGAATTCCCGTGTAAATCTCATTTGTAAGAAGGGGATTGAGCCTTTGTTTGATGTGTGTGTTTGTTTCCTTTCCTAATGAGCTCATAAAATAATTTACTGACCATGTTGTCCTGTAAATTAGAGAGATCCAATCGGTCCCTGACAATCTTGGCTCCAGAGCACAGCTGCATTTCACTTTTGAGCTTTTGAAGATCCTTTATGATAACTGAGGCTCAGGCTCTGTTATTTGCTGACCACATCAAGGGAGGGAAAATATAAGCAACAAAACTTTTTATAAGCTATTACATCGCGTAGACAAAGCTTGCATCTTCCTTCAGTAGCTCCAGAAAAACTTTTATTGCATTTCCTTTTCTAACTGTTGCAGTCCGTTTATTTTATAGTGATAAAATAAGTTATACTAGTCTGTAACTTTCCTGTTTAATGCAACTGTAAATTCCATATTCTAATTGTAGCATACATTTAGTAACACAGTTTCAAGTATGGGATTCTGAAAGTGTAGACTGTTAAATTACCTTTTGTGACCTTAAGATCTACTATTTTTGTATGTGTCCTAATGATACATGTTGTCCTTCAAATATCTTTTTCAGATAAATCATCCAAAGAGCAGAAGTTCCATTAGTTCTTATTCATCCAGAATGTTTTGGTATCATTTATTTGTGCAATCAAATGCAAATGGAGACGTTGACAGCCATTCTCCAGTATGCAAGGCAAGTAGGTCCAAAGAATGTATGTTATCCTCACTCTTTTTTCATAGTGCATGTTTATTTAGTGCCCTCTGTACACATGCAGACATGTAAGACTAGAAAGCTAAGTGTTCTCTGTCAATATCACATATAACATTTTAGTTTATAGTGGGCATTACAAGGTGTGGTTGTCGCAACAACGAGGGATTGGACTTGGGGGTGGGGGAAATTTCTGCCCTGTGTCTCCTTCAGCTTTCAGAACTCATATTACATGAGGAAAAATGTTGTCTTACCTACAGAAGTGGAAATTTCTGTTAATGATATTTTTAACTGAGTGTTATAATGATACCTAGTTTCATGGAAAAGAAAAAAAAAATCACCTAAATTGTAATAGCTCAAGTAGTTAATGGCATTAACTCCCATCAAGGTCAGCTTCTTGGCTAAAGTTAGAAAATATTAAAAAAAAATCTAATTTTAATTTCAGAGGTAAGCAGAGCTTTTATGTGTTCTCTTTACTCTATGTCCTGCAATCTGCATTTTAATGTCCTGCTGATATTCTAATTTATATATTTAATTTACTAGGAAGTGACTGTGACATATCATTGTCTCATATAGGTATTCACTCTCTGTTTCCTCTTGTTATACTTTAAAACCCAAAGATTCATTATTTTCTCAGCTACAGTAGACATAAATTTTTTTTCTAATTATTTTCCATAGGTGGTCCTTCATAAAAATTTTAATTGAACTATGTTACGGAAAAAAAACATCTGGCTGACATGTTTAGATTGACATCTGCAAAAAGTTGTATACTGTTGTTTCAAATTGGGAAATAGAGAATTCTTTATATGTTTTGTGGTTACTTGAGTAACATTCAAAAATGCAAGTATTTTGAACTCTAAATAAAACTTCATTTCATCCCTTTCCAATTTAAGATTCATTCTTAATCTAGCAAACATCTGAGCATTATGAATTCAACAGCCTTAATCTTTATGCTTTAGAAATTATTTAAGCTTCAGAAAAGTAACCAAGTTTAGGAAGAATTCTGACACTGGCTATTCATTTTGCATTGCATGTTTATAAAAAATATGTGCACAGTCAAGGAGTGGATGATTTTATAAGCAGAACAGAAGATATTTCCTTGAGTCAAAGGCCCTATATTAGGCCTGAAAATAATTCGTCCAACTGTTAAATGAGTCTTGGATAAAGATCTGCGTTTAATCCTCTTCAGAATCTCTGAACAGAAGAACCCAGAATTTAAACACTTGTGGTCTGTGTGGATTTGAAGCTCCACTACCAGTCTCCCTGTTAGCCTCTGTGAATTTGCCCCTCATCTTACTTTCTGACAAAGCAGTTTAATATTAGAAAGACTACTAGCAATATACCTAAAACTGTTCCGTGCTGTCTTTAACAAACAGTAAATGAGCATTTACGGAGTTACAGAGTCCTGTTAGACCTCTGCCACCCTACTGAAGACTTTCCGAAGGGTCCTGATGTAAGGGCTGACAGTGATAGAGCCACTGATAGGGCTTCTATCCATGGGTAATGGAGTTTGGCACACAAGGACATGCAGTCCGTATGTGTAGCCATGTTAGTAATCCTAGGGCCAGGGATACCAAATGACAAAGAGGCAACTGATTCACGAACCAAAGTCAAAATGAAAGATTATTTGACAAATAAAAAACATATAATGTCAAGCACTATCAGGGGATCCAGAATCTAACCACAGATTAGGGTTATCCTAAATGTAAGAACATCAAACCATTTCCACGATGTAGCAGTTATTAAGGGAGAATTTGTTTTCCTGCCTACCTGTTCCTTTGGCAGTCCACCAAAGGCCCAAAGGCCCAAACTCCAGCTGGACCCTGGGGCTCTCTCTCTCTCATTATATTAACCTTAGCTCTGGCACAATGGAGGGGTCAGAAGACCATTTCTCCAGCCCAGCCCTTCCCTTGGCAGTCCCTTTGGAGCCCCACCCCAAGCAGACCCATTGGTTTCATGTCTCTCTAACTATAAATAAGCTGAGGTTTGTAATGGGGAAGTAGTGCTTTTGCTAAGACAAGGGGAAAAAAAACCTGCCAATTCTAAGTTTGAGGAGGTTAGGCAATATTTTTACCAGGGGGTTTCCAGCTGAATATTTTAACTCTTTCAGCTTACTCTCTTTGTTAGCAGCAGGCAGTGGACTCAATTTTGTTTCAAACTGGGTTATTATGTGGAAAGATCCTGGTTGAATATACAATATAAAGAATTCCTTGGGGTCCCAAGTTGCTGCTTCTGAATCCAGTGCTCTCCCATCTTCCTCCAGTACCTTACAATTCATGTATGAGCTCATCTACATCGAGCAGAACTGTTGCAAGGAGCAGTAAAAACGTTTTTGGCACAGAGCAATCAGAATGAGTCAGCTATCCAACCATGAATGGGATCAGTGACGGCCCTTGTGATAATTGCATACCATGGTTATCAGAGGCAAAGAAGATGATGCAGTGCTTCTTGTTGTGTTAGTGTTCCCTCCTGAGAGTGTTGTTTTTGTGGGGTGGAGTGCAGAGATACTGGAAAGTTTGGCGATACAACTACTGCCAAGTTTCAAATAAGTGACTACCGGCTGCCATCATCAAAGTAGTTATCGGATATTGATCCCCTAATCCTGGCTAAACTCGATAGCAATAAAGGCAGTTATATTTTTTTTCTGCAGGACTATAGTTAGAAAAAATAGTATAGTCTAAATAGCTAGATTTGGATCTAAGGAATGCAGTGTTTATTTGGGCGAATCTTCAAAAGCCACAACAAGGTACTGCAGCAAAGCCACAGTTCTGGGCTTCCAGATTTTGGCATTCAGGACAGTGATAAAAATAAAAAAGCCCTGTCTTTCTTTTCAGCTATGCATTCTTGCTATTTCTTCAAGCAGACAAGGAGTCAGAACACAGTGAATACACGTACAAACAAAGTAAGCTGTGTTTGGTATTCAGCAATGCTTATTGAGTAATTTTGGGCATAGAGCCCATGGTAATGAATGGAAAACTTTGATCAGGACATCTGTGGCCTGCCCAAATAATTTCAAATCTGTCAGAAACATCACTCAATGGCCCTATTAACCAGGGATGTTGAAGTCTTTCTTGATTGTGTACATTCTCCAAGCACACTCCTGAAATAGGAGTAATTGATTTTTATGGGATAGAAAACTCAGAAATAGCTTATTCAAGGATATCTAAGCCCTTAAGTTTACCTTTCACATTTATCCTGCTTCCCTGGGAAAAAACTTTAATGAGTCTGTCTGGACAATAAAAAGATGAATGTTGAGAGCATTGAGTCAGAGGGTGGACTTAACTTCTAGCAAACATACTTTCAGTTCCAGCTTAACTGTACTTAACTCACAGTAACAAATAGTTTGGGGTTTTTTAATCTATAGATTAGAGTCAGGGCAATTCTGTGATTCCAAACTTGTTTTCTTTCTGTTTCTCATCAATGTGCAGTTATCCAGGAAAATAGTAGATTCCTGGAGGATCATAATTTTTTTCCTCCTCTTCCCTTGTGTATGTGCTAAGAGGAGCCTTTTTTAAAAGGCTGTGAACATTGTAGCTGCCAGCCCAAGGGCCATGAAAGCACTTCTGCCCTATAGGTGGCCCCTATAGATGTACTGAATTTTCTCTTTAATTCTTGTCCTTTTTGCTTTGTTTTCAAATATTCTGTTTTACGAGTTATACTTGATGGATAAAGCATTGTCTGAAATAATCCCAAAGTGACAATTAGTCTGGTCTAGTCATACCCTGCAACCCCAGAAGTGACATGTTGTAGAAACAAAAGTCATTCTCCTGCCTTTTCAGTTCTGTTTTGACTTTACTCTATAATGAAGAGGGCATGGTCAGGGTATATTAAACAACTGGATAAGAGCAACATATACCTTATCATCACTCTGCTTCTAACTAAAGCTCCAAAACTAATATAGTGGAGAAGCCTGGCTAGGAATTTACTGACCGTTTTCTTTTGCCATAAATCCAGCATTTGAAAAAAAATCCAGAACAGCTGAAATGGCATAGCCTTTGACTGAGTAAAAAATAGACATATTTATAATATGAAAGGAGACTTATGAAAATACCCCATCTGGATTTTGAAAAATGTAGGAGGGAATAGAGTGGAACAATTGCATTTCTGTTTTTATTTTTCCTAGAAAGTAGTCCACTGTGAAGAAACATTTAGGAATGTGAATGATTGAGAGATTGTCTCTTACAGGCAGCAGGTATAAGATGTCTGAAATTCCTTTGAGTTATAATTGCTTGTTAACAACAGGATTTTTTGGTAATTATTTCTGCCCACAGTAGACAAGAACTTAATGTACATTGCTTTATGGGAAGAAGGTTTTGGAATTCACCTTCTTCTGTATTTACTTTGTGATAAAGAAAAGGCCATGGTATATGGAAAAGAAATTTTTAAAAAAATATTCTAAAAATTATTATTCCAACACTATAAAATGGAGAGAATTTTCTTATTAAAAAAAAAGAGTTTATATGCAAATATTTATTCTGTTTATAGGATTAAATGCAAGAATCCATCTTCCTAGATATAAAGGCTGAGTGCAGTGTTAAGAGGCAAGTATAATTATTAATCCACAAATACCATTGAGACTATTTGTACTATGCAGTGAATGATACATTTTTGATTTAACTTGTGACAAAATATGCACTAAATGTGCGAACCTAATCCAAACCCTAAATCCAAACAAAGCAACTCTTATGTTGTCTAAGTTTGTTGTACTTCTAAATTTTATATTTTTGAGCCTCTGGTTATAAATACTAATATTAAATTACTTAGTATCTATTTTTTTCAGAAGCAGTGAGGATGCTGAGACTCTGCTATCACAGCACTATTTGACAATTCTTTTCAGAGCCAACAGCAGTGTAAGCATCATAGGATGTGAGCAAAAGCAGGCTTTTTAAAAACAGCCACTATCCATCCTTTTACTTACTATTATTTAATGACATTTGTTTTATGGCACGCTCAGATAAAGGAATGACCTCTTTTTAAATGAAAGTGCTGGCTTTATCTATAGTTTATTTTCATTGTCCTTGTCATAAATGTACTGCTGATGCATGAGGATACAAGGAAAGATTTAGGAACACTTACATTATCCTAAGTATTATCCTAAGATAACAAGTGACTATAATACACTGATAATCATCAAAATTCTAAATATAGCAGAGGTCTGGCATTGGTTAGGTCCATAACTGTCAGCCCCAAATGCACACACAACTGCAGTGTACTTGGAGCACCGTTTTCTTCCACTCCTGTCTTAGGAGCTGATTATTGCACAGATCTCTCTGTATTGTTGAAGTGAAATCAGAATAATCCCACTCAAGGCCATAGCTTCAAGTGAATGCAGTGCTCATGAAAGGTCTTTGCCCAAAAGCTGCAGTCAGAAGATTCTGAATTAATTAATGGTTAATTATCGTCCATGTGTCTTAGTTGCCCATGTGGAAAGATGGAGAGGATAGGGTATTGTGAGAAATACAGAGAGGGCTGTGCTTGGAAAAGCTTTGTTTGGGGTGTTGGTCCCCAAGTACAGTCATGGTTCCAGTTTGTTTTATAAAGTGGTCCAGTCAAACTATAGAGCAGAATTAAATGCTCCTATTTATCATATAAACTATAATAATTGTTTTAGTTCAGGGGGATACTCTTTGAATTGTTCACTGATTAATTTATATTTGCAGTGGAATTGTGGCTTACTTTGAACATTAATCTGAAAATACGGTAAAATGACAACTGTTACTCTATATCACTGCTGGAAGAGGAGACAGTTACTCCCTGAGCTAATAACTCAGTTTTTAAATCTATTCATATTGCAAACATTCTATTCTTGCTTGGTGTTGTTTTAATTTTTTTCATTGTGTGTTTATCTTTAAAATTAATGTTATCTAGATGTGACTCCAGAGAAAGCTAGCAAATATATATTTATTCATTGAACTTCAGTCTCTAAACAGACCTGCAGAATAGACCTTAGGAGCTAGCATTAGTAAAATTTACTGCATTGAAAATGTTACAATCTCCATTTTCTCATCCTTCTGCTCAAAAACCTGGAAATGAAAAATTTTAAAGAAAGAATAAATTACAGCTATAAACACTATAAAGAAATATGTTTAAGATAGAATTTTCTTTTGGTAGACCCAAAGTAAAGCCCATAGAGACAGAGAGACCAGTAAATCTGGTAAATTTCTATATTTTTTAAATGGGCCCATATTTAACTTTACATTACTACTTAGGAATCAACTTCCAAAAAGCAGTAACAGTGGCTACTGTTCTTTCCCTTAGGGTCCGAACAAGGAAATCCAATGTTTTCTGGTCAGCAGTAGGAATTCCACTTTGTAATCTGACACTTGTCATTCCTCTCCTCTCAAAGGCAGTAAACCAAAAACTTAAAGGCAGAAAAGATTTTCATATCATGTAGCATTTGTAAATCCTCACGTACATTTAATGATTTGTTGGCATGTACAAACTGAAAGCTTCATGACCTGGCCTTTCTCTTGTCAGTTCGTGCTCTCATCACATTGTCTAGTTATGCACGTTTCACTGAGAATCCATGTTTTTACATTTCTCTGATTTCAGCCCTATTGTTCCAAACTCATGAGGAATAAAAAGTCATAGAAGGGCCAAGATCTTCATATTAGGAGGCTGATACAGTTTGACTGTAGCCAACGGAGATATACTAGTTCATACCAATAAGTATGCAGTGTTTAGAAAGATATTAGTCCCTTTTTCCTATTTTTTAATATCTGGTCTCTAGCAGGCATGTGGTGGTGGCATGCTTCTGCATATGTATGCAGTGGTAACAATTGGATCTTTTCATGCTCAAAGTGAGTAACTCAATTCTAGTCAGCCTGTAATTTCCTTCTGACAGGCTTGTTATTTCTCTGCCTATGGTATGGTTATGGTTAAGGGCAGCTGTACAATTTTAAAGCACAATTTTTCTGTAAGCACAGTATGTCTGTTCAAGCACACTTCTGTTTTAACAGCACATTAGCCTGCTCACCCAATGACCATGGCTGCATCAGTTGTAGAATATGGTTGTAAGACACTTGATAGAACAAACATCTTGACACATAGTTTTACTTGCTGCTATCATCTCCGTTTATTTATCTTTCTGTGATGGATAAGTATTTTTACAATAGTAATTGCAAAGTCTCTAGACTCTGGACTACGAAAATTATCTAGTTGCTTTGGCTGTTTGTTCTCATTAAGGATTTGTTCAAGTTCATGCTGGTGTCAGCATTCCCTCTGACTTCATTGGAAGACCTTAGTGCTATTTGAAAAAAATTAGATAATTTTCAAGCATGATACAAACTGCAAACTCAGTTGGAACTGTATAAACTTCCGTAAGACTTGTTTGTAGTAGGAACAAATGTAGTAAGAAGAGCAATTAGGAAATCTCTAGTTGCTCTTCTCTTTGCTTTCAATATATGTGCTGCACTCTATCTGCATATATTGCATCTCCTTAGTCACTTCTGTGACTAATCTGTTAAACACCCTTTTGAAGACATAAGTATTTTCAGAACATTTCTTAAAATTATGATATTTGCTGGACTTCCAGAAGAAATTCTGAGAAGTCCACTCTTGCAGCTAGTACAAATTTCTGGGTAAACAACAGCAAGGTTTTGGTGAATTCTACACTTTGAATTTGAGTACATCCCTATAGCTGACACCTCTGGTATATGACTTCTAGCTTGGATCTGTACCCAAATAGTGACAGAAACTATTAATGTAAATTAGAAAAATAAAAGCCTATACATTTCTGTTTGTTTACTGTAAGGAGGTTTCAACAGTAAATTCCAGCACAAAAATTTTGTGCTCCTAAGGTATGATATGGGTATTTTTCATTGTCACTCTTAGTGAATTGTGTATATCTGAAGTTTATGCACTGCCTACAAAGCAGAGAAGGATTTAGAAGAGAATGCATTTGCTACATTTACTACACCCTATTCTTCATAGATCCAGCATCTCAGACTTTCTGCACACCCTTTTGAAATTAGCTGCTGGGAGTAAGGAACACTGGCAATAGCATTAAGGAAATGCAGTCTCAGGCTCTGCATTCCCTTAATTGGAAGCCTGAGACTCATGGTTAATGGTGATTAATGTTCTGTTCTATTTTGCTAGTTCTTCTTTGTGGGAAAAGATCACATAAAGCTGAAGTATTTTCGAATAACTATTGATATTAATTAATTTCTTTTTAAAAGAAAAGTTTTTTCTACATGTTTCTAACAAATTAAGAATAAAACTGTTATCCAACAGTGTGTCATTTAACTAAACCTGACAAACATAACTGCACCTAACTGTTGTAGCTGTTTCTTTTTCCCACACTGTTGTTTTATTTTTTTAAACTTCAAAGTCTCCAAATTCCTCCTGATTGATGCACTGATATTTTAACAATGTCTTTGTTGTGTACTGCAGTCAGACAAGTGCTAATACCCTTGAGGAATCTGGCAGGACTGTGGGAATCTTCCTGCCATAATTGTATCTTATTGTAAATGTGATGATATTGGCAACTTCAGATGAGTTGACAGAATGTGCTGTTGCTGAGGATGATACCAACTTTCTCCATTGACATACGAGTCAAAGGGTCATTCATTTATGCATTCTTTGCTGTCTCTGGTATGGAGATTTTTAGTGCAGTTCTGGAAGATGTTTGAGACATAAATGCCTGTTGAATTTAAACAAAGAAAGAGAGTAATCAGGGGAAAAAACAACAGGAAATCCTAATTACATAGTTAAAATTGCTAGCACGATGAATTATGATCAGTGACACTGAATTTTAATGTTACAGTTAAAGTTTATTAGTTTGAACATTATGAGAAAAATAAAGCAATATAAAGATGCTGAATGGTAGTTCAACTTACTGTAACAATCATGTTAACCTGAGTCTTGGATTTACATATTCAAGTTGTTTTAGCTGAACACCTTAATATGTTTGTTTTTATTTAACAGGTTCTAAATGCAGAATAATTCCACTGAAAACTAATTTTTGGGGCTAAGGACATTGCAGATGATTCACTACATGCCTAAATGTGTAACCTCTTTGTATTTACTCTGATTTTGGATCTGAGCCTCAAGCCATTGATAGCATAGGGTTAAAATATTTCTAAAATCATGGGAATTGCATACAATAGATTCAGGGGGTGGAAAGAAAGGTTAGGTCTGGTAGGCCTGGGAAAGGGAACTAGGCCTTGGGAACAAATATTGAGCTTTGTCTTTTCTAGATCATTTGAAGCTACACCTGCATAATCATCATATGATAAANGCGCTGCTGAGGACCCCCCGACCCAATCACACTCCAGCCAGCACCGAGGGATTCTCAGGGAGCCCATTGACGCCGGGAATCCTGCCTCTCACAACGTCCCCTGGAAAGAGGCAAGGTGCTTTTACTCTGGTCTGGTTGCCTGCCGGTAAGACGCAGTGAAAGCTACGCTTGGTTGGGCTAAGGAATTCCAGCTGTTGCCTAGGCGCCATCCGTAAGTCAATTGTGAAAGCGTTGCAGGTTTGGCATCAGTGGTCTATTGTAGCTGTAACATGGAGAAGCTTAAAGGGATTTTGAGTGGCAATGCCCCTATACCGCATACTTCTCCTTTGGGGTGCTTATTTAGCACAATGGAAAGAGGGTAATTTTGGGCAAGAGTTACGTAAGGTTAAGTTGATTGAATATTGTAACACTCGGTGGCCAAAATATGTCCTGCAGGATGGAAAAACGTGGCCAGAAAATGGGTCTTTGCAATCTGACACGATTTCACAGTTATTGATGTTTTGTAAGCAAGAGGGGAAACTGGATGAAGTTCTGTACGTTGATGTTTTTCTATTTGCGGGAGAAGCCAGAGTGGCTGGCTGAGTGTGGGTTATTGAAAACAATACATGTATTGCATTAGATGAAAGTTTATATCAGAGAGATGATATGGATAATGAATTGCTGGTATCCCCCACAGCATCAGGGGGACCTAACCCTACCTCACCTGGTCCTATTTCATCTGACCCACTTACCCCCCTTGCTGAAAGATACCCTTCTCTCCTATCAGCCCCTGCTCAGAGACACTCTCCTCTTCAAATGACCCCTCCTCAGATATATTCTTCTCTTTCATCAACCCCCGCTCAGAGACACCCTCGTCCTCCACCAACCTCTGCTCAATACTCTCCTCTCCCACCAAC